>CM076259.1:71916270-71921847 GCA_038380795.1 Pyrocephalus nanus
AAAGAAAGAAAGAAAGAAAAAAAGAAAAAAAAAGAAAATGTAGAAAGAAAGAAAAGAAAGAATGAAAGAAAGATAGAAAGAAAGAAAAAAAGTAAGAAAGAAAAAGTGAGAAAGTGTGAAAGTGAGAGTGAGAAAGAATGAAAAAAGATAAAAAAGTTTGTGAGAATGTGAGAGTGAGAAAGAAAGAAAAGAAAGAAAAATGAATGAAAGAATGATAATAGAAAAAGTAAGAATGTAAAAGAAAGAAAGAATGAAAGAAGAAAGAAAGAAAGAAAGAAGAAAGAAAGAATGAGAAGAAAGAAAGAAAGAGAAGTGAGAATGTGTTAGAAAGTGAGAGATGGAGAAAGAAAGAAAGTAAGAAATGAAAGAGAGAAGTGTGTAGAGAGTGAAGAAAAGAAGAAAGAAAGAAGAACGAAAGAAAGAAAGAAGAAAGAAAGAAAGAAGTTAGAAAGAATGTGTGATGAGAAAGAAGTATGTGAGATGTTGATTTGAAGTTGAAAGAAGAATGAAAGAGAATGAAAATTGTTATTTTTGATAATTGTATTTTAAAGTGTGAAAGTGTTGAGTGGATGTTGTTTGAAAGAGATGATTAGTTTGAAAGATGAAAGAGAGTTATGTAAGAAGTGTTTGTGTGTGTGTGTGTTTTGTTAGTTAGTTTGTATTGATAGATTGTATAAGAAGAAAGAAGGAAAGAATGATAAGAAGAAAGATTGAGAAAGTGGAGAAGTGAGAAGTGGGTGAGAAGAAAGTTTGAATGATGAAAGAATGAAAGAAAGAAAGAAAGAAAGAAAGAATAAAGTAGAAAATTAAGATAAAAAAGAAAGTGAGTGAATGAGAGTGAAGAAGAAGAAAAGAAGAAGAGAGAAAAGAAAGAAGAGAAAGAAGGAAGAGAGAACGAAAGAAAGAAAGAATGATAGAAAAGAAAGAAAGAAAGAAAGAAAGAGATAGAAAGAAAGAAATTGAAAGAAAGAAGAAGGAGAGAAATTGAAAAACTGAGAAAGTGAAAGTGAGAAAGAATAGTGAACGAAAGAAAGAAAGAAAGAAAGAAAGAAAAAGAAAGAAAGAAAGAAAGAAAAAAAGAAAAAAAGAAAGATAGAAGAAAGAAAGAAAGAAAGAAAGAAAGAAAGAAAGAGAAGAAAGAAGAAAGAAGAAAGAAAAGTGAGAAAGTGAGAAAGTGAGAGTGAGAAAAGATAAAAAAGAAAAAAAAGAAAGTGAGAAAGTGAGAGGTGAGAAAGAAAGAAAGAAAGAAAAAGAAAGAGAAAGAAAGAAAGAAAGAAAAAGCAAGAAAAGGAAAAAGAAGAAAGAAAGAAAGAGAGAAGAAAGAAAGAAAGAGAGAGAGAGAGAAAGAAAGAAAGAAAGAAAGTAAGAGAAATTGAAAAAGTGTGAAAGAGAAAGTGAGAAAGGAAGGAGAACGAAAGAAGAAGAAAGAAAGAAGGAAAGAAAGAAAGAAAGAAAGAAAGATGACAGTAAGAAATTAAGAAAGAAAAAGAATTATGAAAGAAAGAAAAGAAAGAAAGAAGGGGAAAGAAAGAATAGAACAGATGAAAGAAAGAAAGAACGAAAGAAAGAAAGAAGGAAAGAAAGAAATAAGGAATGAAAGAAATTGAGAAAGTGAGAAAGTGAGAAAGTGAGAGTGAGAAAGAATAGAAAGAAAAGAAAGAAAGAAAGAAAGAAAGAAAGAAAGAAAGAAAGAAAGAAAAAATAAAAAGAATAAAAGAAAGTGAGAAATTGAGAAAGTGAGAGTGGAGATAAGATAGAAGAAACGAAAAAAAGAAAGAAAGAAAGAAAGAGAGAAAGAAAGAAAAGAAAGAGGAGAGAGTGAGAAAGAAAGAAAGAAAAAAGAAAGAAAGAGAAAAAGAAAGAAAGAAAGAAAGAAAGAAGAAAGGAAGAAAGTGAGAAAGATGTGAAAAGAAATTGAGAAAGAAAGAAGAAAGAAAGAAGAAAGAAAGAAAGAAAGAAAGAAAGAGAGAAAGAAAGAAAGAAAGAAGAATGATAAGAAAGAAAAAGAAGACAGAAAGAAAGAAAAAGAAAGAAAGAAAAGGAAAGAAAGAACAACAGAAAGAAAGAAAGAACGAAAGAAAGAAGAAAAGAAAGAAAGAGGAGTGAGAAAGTGAGAAAGTGAAAAAGTGAGGAGTGAGAAAGAAAGAAAGAAAGAAAGAAAGAAAGAAAGAAAGAAAGAAAGAAGAAGGAAAGAAAGAAAAAAGAAAGAAAGAAAGTGAGAAAGTGAGAAAGTGAGAGTGAGAAAGGAAAGAAAGAAAGAAAGAAAGAAAGAAAGAAAGGAAAGAAAGAAAGAAAAAAGAAAGAAAGAAAGAAAGAATGAAAGAAAAAAAAAGAAAGAAAGAAAAAGAAAGAAAGAAAGAAAGAGAGAAAGAAAGAAAGAAAGAGAGAGAGAAAGAATGAAAGAAATAGAAAGAAAGAAAGAAAGAAAGAAAGAAAATAAGAGATAGAAAGAAAGAAAAAGAAAAGAAAGAAAGAAGGAGAGGAAATTGAAAAAACTGAGAAAGTGAAATTGAGAAAGAAAGAGAACGAAAGAAAGAAGAAAGAAAGAAAGAAAAAGAAAGAAAGAAAGAAAGAAAAAAGAAAAAAAGAAAGAAAGAAAGAAGAAAGAGAAAGAAAGAAAGAAAGAAAGAAAGAAAGAAGAAAGAAAGAAAGAAAAAGTGAGAAAGTGAGAAGTAGAGAGTGGAGAAAGAAAGAAGAAAGAAAGAAAGAAGAAGAAAAGAAAAAAGAAAAAAAGAAAGTGAGAAAGTGAGAGTGAGAAAGAAAGAAAGAAAGAAAAAAGAAGAAGAAAGAAAGAAATGAAAAAGAAAGAAAGAAACAGAAAGAAAGAAAGAAAGAGAGAAAGAAAGAAAGAAAGAGAGAGAGAGAGGAAAGAATGAAAGACAAGAAGAAAGAGAAATGAAAAAGTGAGAAAGAGAAAGTGAGAAAGAGGAGAACGATAGAAAGAAGAAAAGAAAAGAAAGAAAGGAAAGAAAGAAGAAAGAAAGAAGAAAAAAAAAGAAAGAAAAAAGAAATAAAGAAAGAAAGAAAAAGAAAGAAATGAAAGGAAAGAAAGAAAGAACAGAAGAAAGAACGAAAGAACGAAAAAAAGAAAGGAAGGAATGAAAGAAATAAAGAAAGAAAGAAAATGAGAAAGTGAGAAAGTGAGAAAGTGAGAGTGAGAAAGAAAGAAAGAAAGAAAGAAAGAAAGAAAGAAAGAAAGAAGAAAGAAGAAAGAAAGAAGAAAGAAAGAAAGAAAAGAAAGAAAAAAAGAAAAAAGAAAAAAAGAAAAGTGAGAAAGTGAGAAAGTGAGAGTGGAAAGAAAGAAAGAAAGGAAAAAAGAAGAAGAAAGAAAGAGAGAAAGAAGGAAAGAAAGAGAGAGAGAGAGAAAGAAAGAAAAGAAAGAAAGAAGGAAAAAGAAAGACAGAATGAAAGAAAAAGAAAGAAAGAAAAGGAAGAAAGAACAAAAGAAAGAACGAAAGAACGAAAGAAAGAACGAATGAAAGAAAGAAAGAAAGAGGAGTGAGAAAGTGAGAAAGTGAAAAAACATAGAGTGAGACAGAAAGAAAGAAAGAAAGAAAGAAAGAAAGAAAGAAAGAAGAAGGAAAAGAAAGAAAAAAGAAAGGAAAGAAAGTGAGAAAGTGAGAATGTGATGGAGAAGAAAGATGAAAGAAAGAAAGAAAAGAAAGAAAGAAAGAAGAAAGAAGAAAGAAAGAAAGAAAGAAAGAAAGAAAGAAAAAGAAAGAAATAAAGAAAAAGAAAGAAAGAAAGAAAGAGAGAAAGAAAGAAAGAAAAGAAAGAGAGAGAGAAAGAAAGAAAGAAGAAAGAAAGAAAGAAAGAAAGAGATTAGAAAGAAAAAAAAAAGAAGAAAGACAGAAAGAAAGAGAGAAATGAAAAACTGAGAAAGTAAAGTGAGAAAGAAAGAGAACGAAAGAAGAAAGAAAGAAAGAAAGAAAAAGAAAGAAAGAAAGAAAAGTAAAAAGAAAAAAGATAGAAAGAAAGAAAGAAAGAAGAAAGAAAGAAAAAGAAAGAAAGAAAGAAAGAAAAAAGGATAAAAAGAAAGAAAGAAGGAAAGAAAGAAGAAAGAAAGAAAGAAGAAAGAAATAAAGAAGAAAGAAAGAAAGAAAGAGAAATGAAAAAGTGAGAAAGAGAAAGATGAGAGAAAGAGAACGGAAGAAAGAAAGAAAGAAAGAAAGAAAGAAAGAAAGAAAGAAAGAAAGAAAGAAAAGAAAGAAAAAGAATGAATGAAAGAAAGAAAAAGATGAAAAGGAAAGAAAGAACAAAAGAAAGAACGAAAGAACGAAAGAAAGAAAGAAAGAAAGAAAGAAGAAAGAACGAAAGAAGTGAGAAAGTGAGAAAGTGAGAAAGTGAGATTGAGAAAGAAAGAAAGAAAGAAGAAAGAGATTGAAAGAAAGAAAAAGAAAAAAAGAAAGAAAGAGAGAAATTGAAAAACTGAGGAAAGTGAAATTGAGAAAGAAGAGGAACGAAAGAAAGAAAGAAAAGAAAGAAAGAAAGAAAGAAAGAAGAAAGAAAGAAAAAGAAAAGAAAGAAAGAAAGAAAAGAAAGAAAGAAAGAAAGAAAGAAAGAAAGAAAGAAAGGAGATGGTAAGAAAGAAAGAGAAATTGAAAAAGTGAGAAAGAGGAAAGTGAGAAAGAAGAGAACGAAAGAAAGAAAGAAAGAAGGGAAAGAAAGAAGAAAGAAAGAAAGAAAGAAAGAAAGAAAAAAGAAAGAAAAGAAAGAAAGAAAGAAAAGAAAGAAGAAAAGGAAAGAAAGAAAGAACAGAAGAAAGAACGAAATAACGAAAGTTAGAAGAAGAAAGAAAGAAATAAGAAAGAAAGAAATTGAGAAAGTGAGAAAGAGGAGATGTGAGAGTGAGAAAGAAAGAAAGAAAAAAAGAAAGAAAGAAAAGGAAAGAAGGAAAGAAAGAAAGAAAGAAAGAAAAAAGAAAAAAAGAAAGTGATAAAGTGAGAGCTGAGAAGGAAAGAAAGAAAAAGAATGAAAGAAGAAAGAAAGAAAGAAAGAGAGAGAGAGAGAAAGAAAGACAGAAAGAAAAGAAAGGAAAGAGATAGAAAGAAAGAAAAAGAAAGAAAGAAAGAAAGAAGAAGATTGAAAAACTGAGAAAGTGAAAGTGAGAAGAAAGAGAACGAAAGAAAGAAAGAAAGACAGAAAAAGAAGAAAGAAAGAAAGAAAGAAAGAAAGAAAGAAAGAAAGAAAGAAAGAAAGAAAGAACGAAAGAGAAATTGAAAAGTGAGAGAAGAGAAAGTGAGAAAGAAAGAGAAAGAAAGAAAGAAAGGAAAGAAAGAAAGAAAGAAAGAAGAAAGTAAGAAGAAAGAAAGAAAAAAAAGAAAGAAAAAGAAGAAAGAAAGAAAGAAAAAGAAAGATAGAAGAAGGAAAGAAGGAAAGAAAGAAGAAAGAAAGAAAGAAAGAAGAAGGAAAGAAAGAAGAAGAAAGAAAGAAAGAAGAAAGAAAGAAAGAAAGAAGAAAGGAGAAAGAAAGAGAAAGAAAGAAAGAAAGAAAGAAAGAAAGAAAGAGAAGAAAGAAAAAAGAAAGAAAGAAAGAAGAAAGAAAGAAAGAAAGAAAGAAACCACAAAGTGAGAAAGT
>CM076259.1:72564199-72781699 GCA_038380795.1 Pyrocephalus nanus
ACCATCAGCTTCCATCTGCAACCGAGATTGAAGAAGGACAGAAAATCTGCTTCAAGACATTACTATTGGCAGTGGTTTCACTGGTTTGTGCTTTATAAAAGTAAAGTTCTTCATTGCTTATATTCCTTTTTATGTGTCATGATTTTGTACCAGAAGTCAACTTAAATTTTAGTAGTTTCACACTCCTTTGTGTGATTCAGTTTGTAATTTCAAACTAAATTTTCAACTGTGAATTATTATTAGTTTACCATAATATAGAGGAGGCCTTACAGAGCTGCCAGTGCTCATCAATATGTTTTCTATAAGCTTCCATGTAAATGGAATTATAACAATGCTGGCTGTGTCTGTGAAAACAATACCTGTGATGTTTATTTCTTTTTTGTTTTTTTTTAAGAGTGAAGTAAGTGACCTCTACAGAAATTTCTAAGGAAAGAAAAATTAATCTGAGTCAGGAAAAAATAAATCTAATAGAAAGCATTACAATGTTTGAGATTCAAATGACAAACCGCAAGACTTACAGGAAAGCAGAGAAAAATAATTGTGTAGGAGGTACTGTGGTTTTCTTTTGGTTTTGTTTGTTGTTGTATTTGATTTGGTTTTTCTTCTCTCTGCATGTTTGTGGTTTTGTTTTTGTTTTGGTGTGTTTTGTTGTTTTGTTTGGTTGTTTTTATGGCACAGACTGTCACTGTAATATAAAGCCTCTGTTACTTTTGACAACAATAATTCAGTGATACTTCTCATTTTCCTTTAAGGAGATTCATTGAATAGTTACTCAAGTCATTCAGATAGTTGCAGTAAAAGTCAACATTCTAACAGTGATATATAGCTTAATAAGATCCTATTTTTCACTTAGAAAATTACCATACTTTGCAACAAAAAATTCACCTTAGGGAGTTTTATTAGCAGTGGTGAATATAAATATAATAGTAGTTATAGTATCCTGAGAGCACATGAGTAATGAAAAAGGCCACTTAGACCCCATCTATGAAAACTGAATTCATATCATATTATGCCATGAGCTCTATTCATACTGAATATGTGCATTGTGACTTTGAGGTAGCCAGAGATATACCTAAAACTGGCAATGGAACTTCCACTATAAGTCAAAGGTTTTTGTTGCCAATTCTACTTCCCAGACAAAATCGGTACAACCTCTATCTCTTATTCCCTACCATATATATCATGCTCGGGTCTCACTCTAAGAAATCCATTCTCATTAACGAATCCTCTCCTTCCCATCCTTTGATATACTCAGACATAATTTCTTTAGTTTATGGACCACCACTATAAAGTGTTCATGGAAGATCCATAAAATGTCCATTGAGTTCATTTAGTCCATGATTAGAGACTCCATCCATTAATGTGATCAATGAGTACAGCAAAGTTGGTGTGCTGTGCTGGATTGCTAAATATCACAGTCAGTTCAAGGTGTCACTACTGCACTTGCCTGGTTCCTTACAATATTCATTCTCCATTGAATAATAGATTCATAGAATTCTTAGGGTTGGAAAAGGCCTTTAAGATCATCAATTAGTTTGGGTGATTCCTGTTGTAATACCTTTTAAATAGGACTGCCTATGAATCATTTAACACAGCCACCATACAGCAATGGCGTCATAAAACTGAAATCAGGCCAATTGTATGAGGTTCAAAAAGGCCAAGTAAATGGGTCCTGCACCTGTGTCACAACCCCACATGCATTGCTATGGGCTCAGGGAAGGATTTTGAGCCCCTCACTCCAAGGAAGACACTGAGGTGCTGGAGCTTGTCTAGAGAAGGCCAAAGAAACCAGTGAAGAGGTTGGAGCAGAACTGAGGGAACTGGAATTGTTTAACCTGGAGGAAAGGAGACTCAGAGGAGACCTTATCACTCTCTACAACTACCTGAAAGGAGGTAGTAGCCAGGTGGGGATCAGTCTCTTCTCCCAGGCAATCAGCAATAGGACAAGAGGGCACGGGGTTAAGCTCTGCCAGGGGAGGTTTAGAAAGAAATTCTTTACAGAGAGAAAGATTAGGCAGTGGAATGGCCTGCCCAGAGAGGTGATGGATTCACTGCCCGTGGAGGTTTTTAAGGTGAGGCTGGATGTGGCACTAAGTGCCTTGATCTACTAATCACAGTGGGATTTGATCACAGGTTGGATCTGATGATCTCGGAGGTCTCTTCCAACCCAGTTAATTCTATGATTCTATGATTCTAATATTAAATTTTAATGTGGCAACTACAGAACATCAGTTAATAAAGGCAGACAAGTATTCTTTCCACATGACAGAGTAGATCTTCCTTTTATCATTCATCATTCACCTTGTTTATTCTTTCCTAATTGCTCTATAGGATGATCAACTTCTAAGAACTCTCAATTCACACATCATGTTTCCTCTGGATTGTGGCTCCTTTTCTCTCCCCTTACTAGATAATAAAAATCTACATACATTTATCAAACATGCAATTTGTAAATGCTATGGAAAAATTTCAGATCCAGTAAAGGAACTTCAAACAATTTATATTTGCTATTGGAAAGAATAGTAACAAGATATGCATACTGTGTCTGTGATTACTACATTGCAGAAAAAGACCCTGCATCGCAGTTGTAAACATAGGAAAAATACTGGAAGTTCTAAGGAAATAATGGAGGACAGAGGCTCAGAAGCTGTTAAAAGGAAGTTATTTCTAAGATAAATCACTGTTTTAAAGAAAAACAATTAGAAAAAGTTGCATGATTTTTCATCATAGGATTATAAAAATAAAAAGAATTATTTTCACTTAGCTGACACGCTACTAAAACTTGAACCAGGATATTATTAAGTCCTCAACTTTGTATACGGTAGATCTAGTCCATATGTCCATAAACCTGCTTATACAGTTGTTGTTTTTTTTTTTTCTTTTATGTGCAAATTCCTCAAAAGCCAAGCCAAAGAAAAATCCTCCCTCTGATCTCCACAGTATTTGGTGTCATGCAGGCAAAGAACAAAAAGACTTGAAGACAATCTAACACATAAAACAACAGGAAACAACTTTGTGGATTAAAAAAAGAAAACTAGCAAACCCCGAAAGACATTAATTTATACCCTACACAGCAACCATAGGACAGCAACTGTCTGACTGTTAGCAACTGCTTTGAAGAGATTACTACAACAGAGGAGTCTCTGGAGAAACACAAAGGAAAATAGCATGTTACACACCAGCTGATGGTCTTGATTGGCAAGAGTGCTGCTCAAGGGGCTGAAAAACTGCTCATGTTGACATCCTCGGTCAGCATTTCTCAAAAAGAAAACAGGTTTTCCTGGTATATAATGCTCTTTGAAGATATGTGGCAGTTCAAAAGGCTTAAGATCTTCTGCATTAATGTTAAGGTTTCATAACACTAGCACTTAGTAAAACATTTACAATAACAACAAAAATCTAACTTGTGCACTGAACTTTGTGTGATCTAAAAATTAGGTGACATTAATCTTATTAGCCAAAATGATAGTAGCCTTTCCACCATTGACTGACTTCTCCCAGACTTTACTTCTTAGTTAGAAAATACTAACATTGCTGGTACCTGTCTTGTTTGCCACAATTTGGTCACAAAATAAAAAGATGAATTATCTCAACTACTAGATGAAATGAGTTTTGCTACATTTAGGTGCAGGGCTAGGAGTTGGACTCTGTGATCCTTGTGGCTTCCTTCTAACTCAGCATATTCTGTGATTCTATGATATCTTCTTCCATAAAAAGTTTGGCTTTTAGAAAGACAAATGGTTGAGAGTGAAAATTTGATCTCAAAAGATTCAGTGAGAAGACACAAACTTTTAAGAATGATCATAGAAATTTTATGCAATCACAAAGTTGTGAGTAAGCTTAACAATTCCATTAAACATGCCACAGAAAGGAGCTGTGTGTTGAGGGTATTATCTGCAGAAGTTGCAAAACACCTTTTATTCTGTGATGACATAATTGTCTACATTAGACTTTAGAATGTAAGAAGGGTTTCAAATTCAACATTTGGAAACTGCAGGGCAACTAATATTATTTATTTTCCCTAGAAATACAGTTTTCTGAATAGAAAAACGTAGCATTAATTTTTTATCTAAGAGGAGAGCCTGTTTTCTAACCAATAGAAGTGAGAGTGATAGACAAAATAGCCAAGTATAGCATGAGGATATTGCTTGAGAGAAACTTTAAAAAAAATAGTTTTCCCTTGTATCAATTGCCCTATAATATGAGAAATAATATATTACCACATAACCCTGACTTCCATACAGCATTCAGTTTAAATATGTTTTTCCATTTCAATACTAGCTTTCAATATCAGAGAAGAAAGACAACTGGCACAGCTGGCATGGGAACTATTAATGCACTACTTGAAAAAAGATAATGTATCTGAGAAACTCTAAACATTGCCAGGACAAGGGAATATCTGGTAGAGAAGTTTCATCTTGAAACTTAAAAGCCTGATTAGCAAATAAAATGTCAAAGTAAGTTAGCAACTATGCTATCGGCAGACCGGAATGAAGACTAACAGAAGAAACAAAGTGAAAGAGCTTCCTTCCAAAGAAGAAGTGTTTTCAGTGGAAGTGACAGAGCTGCTCAACATGTGTACAGAACTTAGTGAATCACACATGTTCTAAATAACATTTCTATTCAAATGAAAAAAAAATATAACAATCAACATTAACTAATTCCCATGTATAGAGAGAATGAAAACTAAGTGGACTTGAATTAAAGCTCAGGTAACTGAAGTGGAAAAAATAAAAACGAAGTACATTTTGAGAGATTCTATTCTCCCATAAGCTGAACCCTTCTGACTGTGTCAAAGCTGTACTTTCATTTACCCATCACTGCTGTTATCTTATCACTCATTTCTTTTCTTGCCCACTAATGATTAGTATAAATTCCATGACCTAAATGCTTATTTGACAATTACATTGTATATCTTGGGTTTAAAACCAAATCTTTTGTAAAACTATTTTCTCTGTATTTCCAGCTTAGCATCATAACATTATTTCATGCAGAACTTTAGCACTTGAATTGATCACGATAATCTGGTATTGACAACATATATGGAAAATGAAAAAGGGAAGATGGGAAATGTCATTGTTTCTTGAACATACAGAATTTTCCTTCAGTTTTGACCAGCATAATCTTGTGACATACACGAGACTTACAATGCTGACCACTGTTGACCTCAGAACTGAAATAGTCCGATGCAAATTATCAGAAGGCCTTTAAAAAACTTTTTATTATTCAACTAGAAGTTATATAACTAAAAAATGCAGTCCTTGATCTGTTTGCAAACCTTTTCTTCCTGTTGGATTCTACTTCTTGGTCATTTTCATCTTCTGTACACAAAACTTTGCCATGTGCTGAAAGCACAGCAGATTCTAGATCAATGCATGAAATATAGACAACTTCCTCAACCTGTCATTTACTGATTTCTACTTATACCTTCTAAAGATGATACATCCAGAAGACTTAAATAAAGCTTCTTCAAACTGAGCAGGCTAGTCAAGTTGTTCTCTAGTGAATCAAGAACTGACCCTTTATGTCTAGTGTTCAGTCAACTGACAAATTTCAAATTTTATCAGGACTCAAATTTTATTAGCCATATCTATTAGGTTTCTGTCTGCAAAATTATTCTGTTCAGAAGAAAATGCTTTGAAATAGTCTAATAGGGTGAGATAACAAAATAAAAGAGATTGTTCGTGGTCATTACTTTGTAAGATATTTAGGAAATATTTGTGAAAACTTTCTAAAATGTGATTTAAAGAGTATGTGTGCTTGGAGCAGATTTCATAGAATCATGCAATCATACAATGATTTAGGTTAGAAGAGACCTTAAAATTGACTAGTTCCAATTTTCCTGCCACAGGCAAGGATACTTTTCACTAGATCAGGTTGCTCAGATTCCCATCCAGCCTGGCCTTGAACAGTTCCAGGGATTCCACATCCACAGCTTCTCTAAGAAACCTCTTCTAGTACCTCACCACCCTCATAGGAAAGAAATTCTTTCTAATATCTGATCTAAACCTACTCTCTTTCAGTTTGAAACCATTCCCCCATGTCCTGTTGCTAAATGCCCCTGTCAAAAGTCCATCTCAGACTTTCTTGTAGGTTGCTTTCAGGTATTGAAAGATGACACTTACTTCACTCCAAGAGCCTTGGCCCTCCTCTGCACTTGCTCCAGTAGGTAGATGTCCTTCTTCTGCTGAGGACTCCAGGGCTGCTGCTCCAGGTGGAGTCTCACAAGGACAGAGTAGAGACACAGAATCATCTCCTTTGACCTGCTGGCCACACTTCTTTTGATGCAGGATAAAATTGGCTTTCTGAGCTTCAAGTGCACATTGCTAGCTCACATGCTGTCTTGTGTCCACCAGGACCCCCCAGTCCTTTTCAACAGGGCTGCTAACAATCTGTTCATCCCCCTTACTGGGCATTGCCCCAACCCAGGTGCAGCACCTTGCACTTGGCTTTGTTGATCCTCATAAGCTTTCCAGAGGCCCATGTGTTCCCATGGGTTTCTAGCAAGAGGGAGAGGACAGATCTGAAAGGAAGACTCAGGTATGTCTTCACAGAGCCATCATCCATTCTTTTGCTGGTACAACTGTTGTCCAGTTATGGACCATTTTGTAGCTCCTGTCACTAGTAACTCTTCTGCCTGAAAAAGTAAGATAAATGTTGAATACTGATTGTGATTAGGATTGTATAAAACAAGGCCTTCATGTAAAGGACCTTAACCAAAAACAGAAATTTTTTTAAAGTGCAGCTGTAATAACTATGGTATCCCACCCCCTCCCCCCATTATTCTTTCGGTCATCACAGAATTATGCTCATTTGTTTCAAGGTACACGATTAATTGTAATCAATTTGTAAGAATATATTATGAAGTTGGAAACACCTCTTAAGTGCTAGGTATGTACAAAATTAACAAGACTCTGTAAATCATATACAAGAAATCAATTTCTATTAGAAAATAAGGCATCTAATGGATGGCTTTGTTTAACAGAAAGTGAAACTTACCTTTTAATTTCCAGTGTGCCTTTGGTGATTGAGGAAAGAATGAATCCTGAGCCAGCCTAGAACAGTTCATGTAAGTTTTCAAAAACACTCTACCTGACACTGGGTGTTCCTTAAATGTAACATAGTTAACCAAGGAATTTTCATATGTAGCAGTACATAAAGTATATTATTGGCACTATTCATAATTTGCTTTGTTTGTTTTTGTCTTTTATTTCTCCAGCTCTCATGATCTAGGCTGGGTTCCAGGCTCCTAAATTAAAATGTCACAGAGTTGAAGTCAGAGATCAGAGTATATAAAGCTTTACTACGGCCACTCTTAAGAGATACTCATCTTGCCTTGAAGGAGAGACCTATGCTGAGGCAGTTGGGGGTTTACATAAGATGTATAAGGAGAGGAAGAGAGAAAAATGTGATAAAAAAACCTTTGAATTTAACCCTTGTTTGAGCAAAGGGATGGACTAGATGATTTCAAGAAATAATTTAAATTAAATCTGTTGTCAGAAATAACTGGTGGAACAGTGAAATCTTATTTTTACAAAGAACATACATATATTTGGAACTTGCATTTATCAAAAGTTATCTCAATGTTTACTTTAGTTATTGCCATGCTCTTACCACAAAATTCAACAGTGCACCATATGACAATGTTTCAGTATGAAGAAATATGCACTAGAGCTCATTTTTTACAGGTGGCTTTGTTAACAAAAATAAGAGGACAGGGTAGATAAAGTATAGTTTTGCCTTCAAACTTCACTTGATGATAATTTCTATCAGAAATAGCTATTTTTCATCCATTGTGTACCATGAAACTCTTCACTATGTGTCTGCCACTTAAGATGATCAGGAAGCCTTCCTGAGCCATACCTCAGAATACTTTCAAAAAAAGCAGAGATGTTTAGGTTAGAATATGCTCTCTGAAGTATTGCATAGTCCAAAATATTAGCTATTTAATTGCAATGATTTTTAATTACTGAACATTCACAAGGAAAAAGGCTCAATAATTATACAATAAAACTTTTTTAGTGTTATGTGCCCAATATTTTTAATCTTTTCAATAGGGATTACACATTTTAAAATACTTTAAGCATCATCCTAGATAATGAACCAATTACAGATAAAATTTAATCTCAGGGATATTTGTTTTCATAAACCCCCTATATTTAAAGACATTCAGTTGCAATGAGAAGTGCTGCTATGCATTTTAATGTGAAAGACTGTAAGGAAAGAGCTATTTGTTTGAAATCAAGTTTGCTTTTCTGACAATAATAAATGGAAGAAGAGGATATAAACTTTAGTCTTCAAAATCTTTAAGGGGAGAATACTAATGTAAATGAGAATTACAATGCACAAAAGTTCTTGCAACATTGTTGAAATTAAATTAATGATAATCCCTTTGTGTAAGGACAGATTTCCCAACAAATCTATATATGTTCCTAAATGAAAAAAAAATTATGCAAACATAACAAAAAATAAATTGATATTTGTGTAAAACATTTAATGCTTAGTGAAATTTTAATATACTTTTCATCCAGCCATTTACATTTTCCTATTGTCTTCATGTGTTAGAAACTTTTTTTTATTTCCATTTTTCAGTGTTATTTTTATAGCTTTACAATTCCAGTTTGAATGATTGTTTAGAAATTTGTAGCAACAACAGATTTAGGAGAAGGAAACAGTTTTTGTTCTGTTATATTCAACTTTCAGTAATGATAAAGAAATTCAAATGGCCAAATCTAAGCAGAAACTACGACAAATGTTCCAGATATTGGGGTCATCGGGGTCAAACTTTGATTTAAATACAAAAATAAAAGCAAAAAAATGCACTTACCTGAAGTTAAAGGAATTTCAGGTGTTTCACAAAAAAAAACCCAACAACAACAACAGAAGAACCAAAGAAAACAAAATAAAAACTCCAAAAAACTGATTTTCAGAGATCATTTTCCTCATACTGTGAGGTTCTATATAATAGATTACTTCTGTTCTCTTCCATATGTTTTGCATTGAACTGTTTTGAGTATTATGCATGCATGATGCTCATTTTCTTCAGATAAAAATGTTGATATTTGTAACTTTTAATAAATAGATATGTTCTAAAATAGAGGTTAAAATAGAGGTTATTATGTTAATCATAATCTGTTCAAACAGGTTTTAGTTTAAAACAACTAAATTCTGAGAAGAGCAAACCAAATATTAGAAATTCTGTTATTAACTGTAGAGCAGTTTTCTTTGGGGCCTTTGTGTGAGTGGCAACAGTTCAGTTTACATGGATACACAAAGCTGTATGTCTGTAAAGCACAGAATACATGGAATACTTCTTTTTTAAAAGAATCTAAAACTTAAAAAAGAAAAAATAACAATATTCACTTTTACATTCACAGAATGAAAAATGACTGAGCTAAAAGATCATTAATTGGTCTTTTATTTGTACCTAACTAATGTAAAGTTTGGTAATGTATTTTAAAGGAATGACTAAGACCAAGTAAAGAATTCAAAACCAGCCTGCAACAACTGAAAATATTATTTGAGGTACATCCTCACCAGTGCTGAGTATGATCACTTCCCTAGTCCTGCTGGCTATTTCTAATACAGGCCAGGGTGCCATTGGCCTTCTTGGGCACCTGTGCACACTGCTGGCTCATGTTCAGTTGACCAGAACCCCCAGGTCCTTTTCTGCTGGGCAGCTTTCCAGTCACTCTGCACCCCAGCCTGTAATGCTGCATGGGGTTGTTGTGATCCAAGGGCAGGACCCAGTGCTTTCCCTTTTTGAACCTCATACAGCTGGCCTTGGTTCACGGATCCAACCTGTCCAGATCCTGCCTGTCCAGATCCCTCTACAGAACCTTCCTACCCTCCAGCAGATCAGCACTCCCACTTGGTGTCATCTGCAAACTAGCAGATTGTGCACTCAGTTCTCTCATTCAGGTCATTGATAAACAATACTGGCCTCAATACTGAGCCCTGGGGAACATCACTTGTGACCAGCCACCAGCTGGATTTAACTCCATTCCCCAGCCACTCTCTGGCTCAGCCATCCAGCCAGTTTTTTACCCAGAAAAGAGTATACCTGTCCAAGACATAAGCAGGCAGCTTGTCCAGGAAAAAGCTGTGGGAAATGGTATCAAAGGCTTTACTGAAGTCTCAGTAGACAACATCCCCACAGCCTTTCCCTCATCCACTAAGCCTGGGTGTGATCATGCTGGCTGGGTGTGATCCCCTGGTTGTGCTGTACATGCAGTATGATGGCACTCAAGATGAGCTCTCCCATGACCTTTTCTAGCACCAAGATCAGGCAGACATGCCTATAGTTTCCCAGATCCTCCTTCTGGTGCTTCCTGTAGATGAATGTCACATTTGCTAACTTTCTCCTTAGAAATTAATTTTTAGATTTTTTTTTTTAATTGATTAAAGAGTTTCATGTGGAGTTTGGAGTATATCTTGTTTATTGTTAGAAAAAACATTTTTTTATCCCATGTTTTCTTGTTCATGTTGTCAAATTTCTGCAAACATCTGACATGTCCTCTCCACAGTGGTAGACTGAAAAACAAACAAAAAAGTGCTTTCAGAAGAGCTTGCCCAGAACATTATTCAGAAGTTGGGTAGATCATAATATTTCTGAAAAAGTTCAGGAGATATCTTTATGACAAAAAAACTGACCAATACATTTAAAATACCTAATTTTGAATTAATATGCTCTTAAAGAATTTCTCAAACACTAGATTCTTTAATTTTAGAGAGAGTATCAGTCAAATGCTATTTCTACTGGGCAAGTAATAGTCTCATATATACTATATGGGCAGAAGGTTAGTTGGTGGCTAACTTTAGACTTTAAATCTTAGCTATTTGCAGTGGGAAATACTTTCATCTATACATTCATACTAAGCTGCTAAAATATGAGGCACAGTGGTGACTGCTGGCATAGCAGAATTTTTTATTTGCTTAAAAAATCTTTCATCCTAGCTTCTTAAGTACTTCAGAAAATATTTTGTCTTTTTTTTTCCTCTATTTTGAAGAAGGAGAAAGGGTAATGGATATAACAGGGCAAGGGATATATTTGATACTTACAACTTATCAAGTGAGTACTTGAGTATTCAGGAATGAAAGTGTTCTTTTTGTGGTTTTGTTGCTTCTAATTCTTTTCATTTGACAGATACATCATATACTTTACAACCTTACCCAGAAACACTAGAGAAGAACATAGTAGAACAGAGTTTAGATTGCTTTGTTTTTGAAGATATTTTATTGCTTATTTAAAGCAATGGCATTTCCTAAGGGAATGAAAACTAGAAATATTGAATGCATAATCTGAATTCAATAGATAGTCTTCTTTAAAAAGATGAGGTTCTTTACACTGTTTCCACTTTATGTTCATATAAGTTCCAGTTAAAAGTAGTTAAACAGGCTGAGCTTAATGTTCTTTTTTATTCACCTCAGTTCCTATGTATGTTATTGACTTATTTTATGATATCCTTGTTTCCTAGCTGAGGGCTTCAAAGGTATCAACAACTATCTTTGCTAATACTCCCCTCAGCTCCTACAGAGCTTTTTGTTCTTACTTTGCTGCTGCATTTGCTTTTGAATAAAACATGTTTGGAGCAAACATTGCATAACTGGGACTTGTTCTACGTTTATCTCTTCCTGCTTGTTCTTAGTTCTTTTCTAGCACTTTTTCTTTCTCTGCCTGCTCTTCCTCCCACGCACTGAAAATATGCAAATTTTGTTGTTGGTGTTTTTTTTTCTTTTTCTCAAGATTGAATCTTTTTGCTACCTCAATCATTTGTAATCATTACTGTGGTTAACTGTTCTATCAATTTCAAAATGAGTAGACTCAGTAATGCTATTAAAATCTGAGTTATGGTTTTGAGAATTATAGTTTGGTTTGGATTTTATCAAGCCTCAAAGCATGATATGCAGACTGTATTCAGTTAATTAACTTTGCTTTATTTTTTTTATATAGAATACTTGATGAGTTATTAAAAATATTTTAAAAGTGCTGCCATTTTTATTGTCATATATATATATACTGTTGTTTGCCTAAATTAAAAAAAAAATTCAGAGGGAGTGGATAGTATTACTTTTTTATTATTTAGTGGGCTTAGAAAGGATATATTAAATGTTATGATTAATGATTTTGCAGTACTGTTTAAAACAAAAATATTGTATACAATTACTCTAAGCAAAAGTATTTTAGAGATTTCTGATAAAATATTTATTATTTCTGTGTTTATTACTATATGTATAATAACAGATATTACTTATATATTAATTTAATTTAATGTTTTCTCATCTCATCTTCAACTGTCTTTGAAGACAAAGTGAAACTTAGAACTCCTACACCATTTCTAGAAAACTTACTTGGACAAAATTAAATTTTACCAAAAAACCGATTTTTCATTAAAATATTTTTTGAGGAAAAATTAGGATTTTAAAAGTTACTGTCTTTTCTCTTACACATTTTTCATAGAAAATGACAGTTTTTCCAATTTACTCTACTGTATAGAATCTTTTTAAATGCTGTATATAAACCCAAACCGAATCTTTTTAATACTACCCTTTGCATTTTTTTTTTAACTGAAAATGGTATTGTCTGTTCTTACTTGTAGTAGCATAGAGATTTTTTAAAGAAAACAATATTCCAAGGATGGATAGAATTTTATAGGAAGTAGTTTTCTTTTAAAAGAAGCTATGAAATAACCTCTAGCAAGGCCAATGAAAAGGACAATACTAAAATATATAGAGAATTATTTTTACAGAATGTAGAATAATAGAAGGATATATGCTTGATGTGTTTAGGTGTACATGCCTTCCTCACTGAACTTGAGAACTGTATCATAATAATTCATGGTTTATGCTTTCTGTATTGAATACTTATACTGAACAAGGTAGTACCAAAAATGAAGCAGTCCAAGGAAAGATGCATAGTTTATTAACCAGTGAAAACAGACATTGTGCTGTACCACCCCATATTCTACATCTTTAACGCTCAGATGGCAGAGCAGAAACATTGAAAGTTGCTTCATGATGCTTGGGTGTCACAACAAAAGGCTAAGGTTTATGTCTTCTCTTGTAAAACCTCATTTTAATTACAGTTTAATGTTTCTCGGTGTCTTTGTGACCAGAGGTGTAGGAAGAAAAGTTAAATTCACAAAGTTACTCAGACCCCACACAGATGTTCTGAAACACAGGTGAACTGTTTGAAACTTGCCATTGTCATATATAGGGTGTATAGGAACTTGGGTATCCTAGACTTCGACACATAAGTTAAAAGTTTTAAATTCTGCAATGTAAATATATTCTAGTAAGCTAGTCTAGTCTCTAGTCTCTCCTCAGCTTGTTATGTCAAAGTGCAAATTTAATACTTCTGATATCCAAGCAGAGGTGACACAAGGTGTTGCTGAACTTCATGTAACTTAAAATTTCAAATAATGCCTGCATGGAACACTGGAATTTGTTGATGATTACACATACTAGTCACAGATGTTTGAGATCATCTAAATTTTTCCTGATAAACAAAATTGGAACAAACTCTGTAAGGTCCATAGAGGTAATGTATTATAGTCTTCTGGGTTAGCAAAGGAAGAACTGCTACTGTAGTAATAAGTTTTGTGCTAACTTCTCAAGGCTCCAAGGTTAAGACTTGTCAGGCTTCGTTTGAATTCAGGCTGTCCTGGGCTTGCCTGGTGCTTTGCTTTAACCTGTTTAGGAACTAAATATTGAGTTATTTCTTTTACATTTCATTTACTTTTTATTGTGCTGTTACAAACATATGATAATTTAGTCATAGATTTCAAAGAAACAGTAATGAAAGGGAGTTACTCTCTGCAGCATGAACTGCCTACAATGACAATATAAAATTGCAGTTTAGTGCAGGCATATGATGACAGTAAAGGCCTTCAACGCAGGGGCATGTGACAGAGGCCTCAGAGCTGTGAACAACTCACTAGGGGTCAATTACTGGTCACTAAAGGAAGCCAGACAGGGGAGCTTGATAACAGAGATTTTAGTGGTAACAAAGAGAACAAAAAAAAATTATCCAGCATATACAGGAACACACTATGCACAATTTATGTACATGTTAGGTAGAAGTGCAAACCACTGAAGATTAAGCCCCAGTTAGAGCATGTTACAAAATATATTAAGATAATCCCCCAAAAAATTATATAGTAAGGGAGGGGAAGACCTCACTGTAATCATTGCATCTGCTCTGAGAAGGACTCAGTATGATGATGATCCATTACAAATCATCACATCTTCTTGAAGACTCAAGTGTTGATGTAAGTATATGAAAGGATTATGGGAAAGTGAGTACAACAGTGAAAAAAAAGTAGATACTAGAAACCTTATGTACCATGATTGTAACTTTACTGTCATTGAGATTATTTTTTTCCTGTTACAATGTTTTATCTTTTCCTACTTTTTCCTGTAATAATTTGATCTAAGCAAATAGGATACACATATATATACATAATTAAGTTATTAAGATTTCAGTTGACCACTAATAAATTCTTGGCTTTGCATATCATGTCTGTTCCTTTGTTCCTATTGGATGACTCAATCTAGGCTGTTAAAATTTAGATGCTACTATGCATATGTGCACTCTGAGCTGATCATAAGTAGAAATGAGACCATGCCAGAGTATAAAAGCTCTTAATTAATCTACTTCATGACTGTTGTATTTATATACTTAATCAATAGACTAGTTGAGAGTGCTGGACTTGGATGTTTACTAGAAGCAATAGACAATAAGACTAGAGGGAATTAGAAACAGTGTCATCCCACCCCTAGGCTGTATGGCTGAAGTGGTTAAGAAAAATTGTTAAGATAACTCTTTATAACTCATCACTGCTACATTATAGTCTACTTACATACATATCTTTTTAACAGATCTTTATATATGTTATATATTTTGCTATGCATGCTAGGGCTATCACTGAAACTTTTAGATGATCATAGAGTAAAGACTATAACTATGTGACGAGATATAGACCTGGGATAAAATGTTATATCATTGGTTTGGCTAGTAATGGTGGCAGTAACTGCAATTAGAACTCCTAGCTACTGGAATTCAGAGGACATTTAAAACTGCTAAATTGACACTAGTTTTTCAAAGTTTTTACACTTAGTTGAGTAATTTTTATACACCAACATAACATTTTGATATAACAACATACGATGTAAACTTGCAACAGATTTTGTCAATAGTTTGCTATGAATTTGTAATTAATAATACATTTATTTTTTTGCCTACATGTCCCCATATTAATTTTCTGTACGAAGAAATTACTTTTTCAGTGTGCCAGTTCCATTTCTGATATGACAGAGGCAGCCCTTTATCATTGTGAAGGACTGAGACATAAAGCAAAGCCAGAATGAAATGAGTGAATTATGACTGCCAAATAAAAATATGGTATTCAACTGTTCAGAAAAACTCTACCCATTAATTAAATAGCTGGTCTTGGCTTTTACACCATCTCCTTGGAGCAAAATATTGCATACCTAACTTTGTACACTTACAGAGGATAAATTGTTTGCACAAAGTAAAGATAAATAGAATGATGTGCTGTAGTTATCAACCATCTGCAGGTAAACCATTTCTAAAAGTTGACAAAGCATATTCTTTTTGTCAGGGTCTGTACATGTAAATTTACTCAGTTTAGTTTAGACTGATTTCAGCTTAATGTTGCACTTAAATTTCTGAATATAGGAACAGAATACTTAGCAGTTACACGTAGTATAAGATTATGCATTTGTGTTACATTGTTAAAGAGATTAATACTCTGGATGTTCAATAATATAATTTCCCACAAAACTTAATTTACAGAGATTTTTATGTATTTCAATTAAATTAAAAGTGTCCCTTTACTAACATTTACAGCACCAACTTGCCTAAAATTTGCATTTGGCTACTGCTAAAAAAATATTGCACCATCTTACATGAAGTGTAATATACAAAAAGAAGCTCTATCAAATAACATCAAGATTGATAATATTTTTATACACAGGCCAACAACAGATACCTTGAGAAAATTGTAAGTAGATAATGAGTTAATACCAGAAAACTGCCCAGAGAAGCAGTGGATGTCCCCTCCGTGGAGGTGTTTAAGGCCAGGCTGGATGGTGGTCTGTGTAACCTGGTCTAGAGGAAAGTGTTTCTGCCCATGGCAGGGAGGATCGTAACCACATGATCTTTAAGGTCCCTTCCAACTCAAACCATTCTACGATTCTCTGGTTCTCAATATTCCAATTCTCAGTAATTTAGATTCAGAACAGGATCCCAGAAAGATTCTTGTGGAGCTCCACATGTAATCAGTAAGGACTTTATTTAGTACCTTTACTTACTTTAAAAAATTGGAAGCTGTTTCCAAAATTTCCTATTATTCCATAAGAGTTTGGGTTTTATCTTCCAAATTTCCCAGTTAACTCAATTTTCATAGGAATAATTGACATCATAGGAATAATAAGGTCAGTTTCAGAACTTTATACCAGGCAATAAAGCCAGTTATTCCCTTAACAGTGTTACTTTGTGTTGAAAGGGTTGAGGACAGGCAAGACGGTACAAGGCTGAATGGGGATGGTGACGAATCCCTAAGGAAATGTATATATATAGTATAGATAAAATTTAGTACAGATACTGCTTTTCTACGGAGAAAAGGTCAATTCCTATGAATATTCCTAGAGTTGTAACCTTCTTTGTCTTATTTTGTCTAGCTTTTTTTTTTTTTTTTCATTTTCCTGATTTTTCTTGCATTAATCCTAGCTTTCTTTTGTGTATGTGTTAGCTACAAAATAATTACTTTATACTTCTAAGATGCACTTATCCTGCTTACTGTGTCCCTTTGTGCATAGCTAAAGACAAGATAATTCACAAAATCACTGAGTGACAGATTATACTGTGTTGGAAGGGACTCAGAAGGATCAAGTCCAACACTTAGCCCTACACAGGACCATCCCCAAGAGTCACACCATGTGCTTGAGAGTACTGTCTGAATGCTTCTAGAACTCTGTCAGGCTTGGTGCTGTGACAACTTCCCTGGGGAGCTTGTTCCAGTGCCCAAACACCCTCTGGGTGAACAATCTTTTTCTAATATCCAGCCTAAACCTCTCCTGACATAACTTCAGGCCATGTCCATGTGTCCTGGCCCTGATCACCACAGAGAAGAGATCAGTGCCTGCCCCTCCTCTTCCCCTCATGAGGAAGTTGTAGACTGCAATGAGATCTCCCCTCAGCCTCCTCTTCTCCAGGCTAAATTACCAAGTGACCACAGCTGCTGCTCATATGGCTTCCTCTCAAGGCCCTTCACTATCTCTGTTGCCATCCTTTGGATGCTCTCAAATAACTTTCTTTCTTCCTAAAATTCATCTAAAAAGTTTATTCAAAATGGTGGAGTTGACAAACTGATCCTAAAATACATTCTTAATTGCTAAATGAAAGATTTCTGCCTGGAAGCTGGAAACCTGCATGTTAATTCCTCCATACTAATTGCAGTTTCAATGATCCATATTGAAAAGGTTTATCATCCTTCCATTACTAGTGTGATATTTCCTCAATTTTCTGCATCTAACAGCATCTCCTAATAATAATTATCATTTATACCTAGGTCTAACTGCAGAAAATGTCTTCAAACCATTGTACTCACATTCAGGTTTGCAGTCCTCTGGAAATATTTAATACTGCATACAGCTACATGACTAAACCCTTTGGAAAAAAAATAGTCTTCAGCATTTTTTCACAGTTCTGAATGCAGAAAAGGTAGTGAAAGTGAATTGTTAAAATCTACAAAGGATTCAACATGGCATGAAATGCAAGGTTTGGATGTTGATTAATGGTACTTGATATCACATAAAGCTCGAATTCAATCATTTTGAGGCCTATCTCAGTGTTGGCATAGTATGATTTTAGTTTGTCACTGAACAGTCTTGATGCATAACAGCACAAACCCAGATTTATTTAACTAAGTTTCTGTGTGACATTATTGGGATGATATGATATCCATGAAATTACCATGAAGAAGCAGGTCAATGGTATCAGTTTTATCAAGTGACATCAGTTACATTGTTTTGTATAAAGAAAAGTGTTAAGTGAAAAAATCTTATGTTCTTTCTTAATGTACATGAACCAGAATGAGATATTTATTTTTTGCTCTGCAAAGTACCATTTTATAAGAGGAATGTAATCACCTAAGATTGTGTGAAGGTTGAGAAAGCATAGCAATGGAAAAAGTTTTGTATTATGTCTTCAGTATCTCATGGAGAACAAAGTGTTTCCTTTAGGACATTTATAGCATCTGTTAACATACAGTACCACATGGTGCAGTCATATAAAAATTTTATATTTGTTTCAGTAATGGAAATTTAAATACTGTCATGTCATATTTGGAAATGACCATGTGATGAGACTATTCTTCCATTTCTCCAGATTGCTAGCCACAAGGTTCTTATGTGATCAAAACTAATTTTGAAATTAAAACACATCCATAAGATATTTTAGTCTTTCGTGGTACACATCCATAGGTTTATGCAAATGATATGCTTGTTTACATCTTTCAGAAATCTAAGTCAACAATAAAGAACTCTGTACATTTTTTTATTATACAGAATTCAGACTATTCTCCTTTTCAGTAAAATTTTAAGCTAGGATAGTGTAATACCAGCATAATTAGGACATATGAAGTAGTAGACAATATAAATAATATATTATATGTGTAGCAATATAATTATGTAATCAATATGATGAAGAAAACTGCTACCAATTAAGCATTTGTAAAATACTTTCAAATGTGAATTATGATAATGAGAAAAATAAATACCAAACAAATCTGAAAACAAAGGCAGTGTCCTTTCCATTGTGAGAGGGTAAGGTGAATTTGTTTTGCCTCTAACCATCTAAGCACTCTGTAAGTGAACTTAAAAGTGATGTGCAATCAAGTCAATCTCAAGGAGGAAAAAAAAAAAATTTCCAGGTGAAACTTAAATCCTGAAAACTATTAACTCAAATATGAACCATGAAAAATTAGGTGAAACAATTTAATTAATTTGCTTGCTAATTGTAGAAGATTAAAGAAAAAAGGACTTGCAAATATCAGGAGATACATCATTCTCAGTTTGGTCTTCACCAACAAGCTCAGGCTTTTTTGATTAATATAAAGGTTTCAGGTGGAGCAAAGACATCAGCAGTGGATGAGGATCAAGTAAGGGACTACTCAAGCAACCTTTATTCATAAAGCATTACACTTGCCAAGCTGTATCCTGTGGTAAGAGAGTGGAAGATGCCTTTATGAAGATATTGTCCATTTTCTTTGAAAAATACTTGTAACAGACCAATGGCCCTGACTTTTTGTACTGCTGCATAGTTCTTGACAGGATGTTAAGTTTGTTATGAAGAAAACCATAACTAAGCAGGAAGAGAGGAAAAAGCTGAGGAGAGGGAAAGACAATGATACAGAGGATGAATGTGATGATATTCAGATCTCACTCATAAATCTCATCCAGAGGAAGGATAAAAAACAAAATGTGTGTATACAGACGATTAAAAAAATTATGTAACTCTGTCTGTAAGTATAGACAAAAGATTATTTTTTGAGTTCATAGTTCAAACAGAGTTCAAAAAACAAGGAAACATTTAACCTAATTGTTTAGATGTGAAGGTGAATTGAAGTTTTGGGAGCACATGATAGTATGAGAACCACAGAGGTCAGAATAAAACTGAAAATTAGTAAAGTTCAAAGCATATACACAGTGTGAGGATGTACTCATATGAAAGAGGGAAAGAATGGGATGAGAAGGAGAAACAAGGAATGTCTCACGCATTTGAAAAAAACTTCAGACGTCCAGTCTTTTTTTCTGGTACTCAGGAGTGCACTTCTTTTCTTTATGTTTTCAGTGAATTTCCCACAGTATCTCAGATCTCACTGGAATTATGGAAGCATTTATTTCAGTCAGATAAAAGTGAAAGAGGGAGAATGAATAGCTAACCTTTAAAAAGGTTATACATCCATTTAAAAGCTATTTATGCTGCCAGTTTCACTTAGTCTGAACATGCTTCACCAGTCTTGCCATGCTACACACTTTGTAACCTCCCATTAAATTTTCTAGGCTTTCCTGGTCTGATAGCTACTGGTAGTCATTTACTTAAATATCTTTCAATTGCTTTCAGTGAAAGAATAGAGTTCCTGCATGAAATTACTATGCAAGTAACTGATAAATAAATTAGAAAGGCAAACAAAATCATTCCAAATTGAGAATTAAGAAAAAAAATTAAGATTTAAAGCCTTGGTATCAGACACTTGAAAAAAACAGGTTTATAGAAATTTTCAGGGTTAGAGTACATAGGATCAAGCCTGGTGAGGCAAGTCAGGATCAGACAAAGCCCTGGAGTATGCTGAGAGTGATGAGGAAGAGCTTAGGTCAAGCCAGGAAAATAGGCCAAAGATCAGGATCAATGGGATCAAGTACTGCTACAACTGAGCTGGACATCACCAAGACAGCAACTGAAGACCCAAGCTGAAATGGAGCTTCTGGGCCCATGGGTAGGGAATGTATGTGAAGGCCACAGGTGTGTTACTCAGGGACATTTAGGTTTAATGGTACTTTCAAACACCCTAAATTGATCGTTTGTCTCTAATCCAAACCTTACAATCACAGAATTTCTCAGCTGATGTTCTATACATATGGCATGGCAATATAAAACTAATTTTAAGAACAATATATATCTGCCCAAATAATGGGGGGGGGGGGGGGGGGAAGATACTTTTATTACACAAAGATGTTAAAGATGTGTTAAAGATGCAGCAGCACCAATAACTTTAAGCACATTTTATTAGCACTCCTTTCTGGAGAAAAGAAGGGTATAAAGCTATTAGAAAGTGTCAAAAGGAGGACTACAAAGTTGGTGGAAGGCCTAGAGGGAAAGCCACACGAGGAGCACCTTAGATCACTTGGCTTATCTCATCTGTAGAAGAATAGACTGAGGGTAGACCTCATTGGAGTCTTCAACATCCTCATGAGGGGAAGCAGAGGGGCAAGTACCTATGCCTTCTCCTTGGTAACCAATAACAGGACCCATGGAAATGCCATGAAGCTGTGTTAGGGGAGGTTTAAATTAGACATTAGGAAAAGGCTCTTCACTCAGGGGATGGTTGGGCACTGGAACAAGGTCCCCAGGGATGTGGTCACAGCACCAAGCCTGTCAGAGTCTCAGATCCATGGTGTGATTTTTGGGCTGTCTTGTGCAGGGCCAGGATTTGGACTTTCAATGATCCTTGTGGGTCCCTTCCAACTCAGGTTAATCTATGATTCTATTTGTTCTGAATTTACATTCTGATCTATATGTTTTCATACAAACATTTTATACCAAACTACAGAAATCAAATTGGTTTAAATTGAAAGTAGGTTTTAATATAGTCTGCTCTTTCTAACTGCAAATGCAAGAGGAATAAGCATGAATCCTTAACTAGGGGGATATGGCTTGCATCCACAGCTCGAACTGGCTGGTGTAAATAGTTCAAAGATTGCACTTTGCAGAGCAGGCTGGCAGTGCCCCTACTGCCTCAACAATTTCCTGGGCACAAAATGATTCTACACATAATTACTATTTCTGTGCTTTTCTTCACTATCTACTAGTATGATATTTAAAAAGGTCTCGGCAGTTGTCAAAGTGAGGAGCTCCTGTGCCAGCACAAAGAGCAGAGGAGTGCTCTAGTGTACTAGTGCACTGCACAGGGAGATTTCCTGAACCAAGAAAACCTTGTAAGAATCAAGAGTGTGGCCAGGAAACCATAGCTTGTGCAACAGTGACTGAAGAGACGTGTGCAGAGCCAGGAGCAGTGCCAGCCATATCTCTTCCACACCTAGAAAAGATGCTCTTAGGGAGTGCTAGTGACAAGGAGAAATTTAGACAGAGTGAGCAAACAGGTCATGATGCATCAAGAAGGTCATGGCATGACAGTTTGCACAGAAGGGTGCACAGGAAGCCCTGCCAGCTGAACCAGGGAGCAGTGGTATCCCCTTGGCAAAAGGCTATGTCCACTCTGAACTCTGCACCTGCCACGACTGATGCAGCTGCCCAGACAGAGCTCCCTCCAGTGAGAACATTCTGTGCCCAGGTGTCAGACTGCAGGGTCTGATGTCAGTACTGGATGGCAGCAGTGAGCACACCTCTGGGAGATGCACCCTGATAAGGGGAATCCTACCCTTGGTGACAGAGCTTCAGAAGTAGGTTTATAGGTTGAGGAGCATTAGAGAGTCTGAAAAAGGGAGGGAGACTATTGTAATAACACTCTACTTTCTCTGGGACAGACCTGAAATGCAGACAGGCACAATATGGAGGATTCTCTTTCCTCTCTCTGCATGGCTGAACTTGGTGACTCAAGACAAAGGGGGCAATGGAGACAAATTCCTGCCTGTAACAACAGACACATCTCCTCTCTGACTGCCCCACCTTCCCAGGTGTCCCAGCATAATAGGTACAAGACTCTGAAAGTAGAACTGAAAAATTAAGAGGACAATGGTTCATTACTGGGGCTCAGGTTAAAGATGTGAAGAGAAAGCTTCTGTATTTGGTCTGACTGAGCTTGAGTTCATTTCCCCACAGTAGCCCTCACAGTGCTGTGCTTTGCATTGGCAGCTAGAAGGGTGTTGATAACACACCAGTGTTTTGGCTATTGCTGAGCACAGCATCAGTGCTGTAACATTCCTTCCTCAGCTGAGGGCAAGATCCTGGGAGGGGACCCAAGTAGGCCAGCTGATCCAAATTCACCAAAGGGATATTTCATATCATATGACATCAGCTCAGATATAAAAGCTAAGGCCAGGAGCAGGAAGGCAGGCATTCACTGTCTCCAATGGCTGCCTGCTGAGAAGACATCATGCTTGCTGAAGCCCTGCTTTTCGGGAGTGGCTGACCATCATTGCTCATAGGAAGTAGAGAATAAACCCTGCTATCTTTCACTTTGCTTTTGCATGCACAAGCTTCTGCTTTGCTTTTGCTTTAATAAACTGCATTATCCCAACCCACAAGTTGTTTTTCCACCTTACTCTCCCCTCTCCAGCTGGAGAGGGGAGTGATAGAGCAGCCAGTGAGCACATGGTGTCCAGCCCAGGTCAACCCACCACAGCTTCCTACCCTGATACAGCCCTCTGACGACTGTCTATTTTTACTTTTTCGGGTAGGAAGCAATGAAGACACAAAAAACCTGAGGGTAACCAAGAAAGACCTCAGGGCCTTGAGATGACTGGTCAAGATATCAGAAGAGCAAATAATGTTCTCCTTCATTCTTGCAGTTGCAGGGAATGATGAGGAAAGACACAGAAAAAGCCAGTAGGTCAATACCTGGCTCCAAGCCTGGTGTCACCAGCAAAATTTTGGGGTTTTTGATCATGATTCATTATACATTACACAAGGGCTGCTGCTGACAGACATGGTGCACCTCTCTCAAACGGGGGAAAGGACCTTTGCAAAAAAAATTAGCAGGGCTCACTGAAAGAGTTTCCATCTGGAACAAGGGAAGGGATAAACCCAAGCTCATTAGGACAATGAGCAGGGTGGATACAGCATAGCAGTGTTTGAGGGTTGGTTTGCTAGAGAGATTCTTTGGTCTGCTGTCTCAGTGGAGGAGGCAGGGGATGGAGATCTTTGCAGCAGCAAAGGGGTTAGTGATGGGATAGAAACCCCAAAAGCACCTGAGAATGGTCATGCAGGAATTAGGGTTTCTCCCAAAAAAAGATGGAGGGATGAATAGCCCAACTGAAATACACCAATACATGCAGCATTGGAAACAAACTGGAGGTGCTAGATGCCACTGTGTGAAGCAGGAAAACTGTGTTGTAGTTTCTACCGTAGAAACATAGTGGGATGCCTGACTGACCTGGAGCATTGTGAGGGATGGCTATAGGCAAAGAAGGGATATGCAAGGATGGAGAAGGGATGGGATAGTCCTGTATATTAGGGAGTTCCTTGACCATCTTGATGATAGCAATGAGTGTTTATGGAGAAGAATCAGGGGGAAGGCCAGCAAGGCAGATATCCTGTTGAGAGTCTATTATAGACCATCCAACCAGGACAAAGAGGTAGACATAATAATATATAAGCAAGTGTGAGAAGTATCAGAGTCACTAGACCTTGTTATTGTGGGGGACTTCAACTTACCAGAAGATTGATGGAAATATAATACAGCAGTGAGGAAATAGTCTAGGAGGTTCCTAGCGTGCGTGTAATATAACTTTCTGACACAGCTGGTGAGTGAGCCAACAAGGGAAGAAGCCCCATTGGAAGTGCTGTTCATGAACAGAGAAGGGCTTGTGGGTAAAGAAATGGTTGAAGGGTGTCTTGGGCACAGCAGTCATGAAATGATAGTTTCAAATTCTCAGAAAAGGCAGGAGCAGGGTCAGCAAAACTGCTACCTTGCTTTTTCGAAGCCTGGTTGACAGAGTTCCCTTAGGAAGCAGCCCTGAAGGGCAAAGGAATCTTATTCTGACAAAGGAAATTTTAAAGGAATCTTATTCTGACAAAGGAAATCTTAAAGGAGGAGTCAAGAGCAGGACTTCCCATGTGCCAAAAGATGAGTCACCAGGGAAGAAGACCGGCCTGGCTTGAACTTAGCAGAAAAAGAGAATTAATGAACTCTGGAAGAAGGGGCAGGCAACTCAGGAGCACTACAAGGATGTCATAAGTTTATACAGGGATAAAATTAGAAAGGCCAAAGGCCAGCTAGAACTTAATTTGAGTTCTGCTATGGAAGAAAATAAAAATATTTTCTATACATGCATTAGTAATAAAAGGAGGGCTCAGGAGAAGCTCCATTCTTTATTGGATGTGAGGGGAAATATAGTGACAAAGGATGAAGAAAATGATGAGGTATTTAATGCCTTCTTTCCTCAGTCTTTAATACAAAGACTATTGCTAATAGGGTAGCATTGAATGAGGAGGAAAGCCCCAACAACATAGAAACCATCAATTGACTATTATCATGTGGCTGTCATTTGCATTCTGAAATGCAGAAAACAGAAATCTTTGAAATATTAGATGTGGGAAATATGTCAAACTTTTATGTATATTTATTTATTTTGAGAGTGAAACGATAAGGAAAATACAGCAAAATTAATATTCAGAGTATAAATAATACAGGGCTTGATGGATCACTGAAAGGTTTATGTCTCCCTAAGGCAGGATACACTATACATAAACGATTTCAGTTACTTCTGATGGTTGACTTGTTTTGGCTTTTGAGATTGGAGATGGAATTTGATCTTGAGTCTGAGCAACATGCTTAGATTTTGAAACAATTGTGAATCAAAAGCATAACCTAGGGGAATCTGATCAAAACATGACATGTACTTGCTATTAAAATACAAAAACAGCATTACAGATCATCATCATCAAAATATTATTTTCAACTACTTCTAAACATTAAAAAATTCTTGAATAAAGAAATGGAAGACTGTATCCACTAAAAAAACCTATATGTGAAGGAATAGCATGTCCAATATTTATGTATGACTCAGTAATTTTTACCAAATGGCAGACAGAAGAATCTTTACCAAATCATTAACAGATGAGACTTTGAATCTCTTTATCTAACATGTCACGAAGATGTTTCATCACTAAGACCACAACAAGTTTACTTTACTGGTCAGAAAAACTCTTCGGTGCTTTCAGGAAAATAGTTCAGGGGTTTTGCTGTATCATATTATGCATTAATATGAACCACCATGAAGACATCTTTGCTAGTGTAAATTTAAAAGAAAATACCACAGATTAGGACAGCACCATATAAAGCCAAGCTAAGGTTGGGAGAGGTCCAGCAGATGGCCACAAAGATGGTTAGGGGTCTGGAGCATCTCTCTTATGAGAAGAGACTGGGTGAGCTGGGCCTGTTTAATTTAGAGAATACTGAAAGGGGATCTCATCAATACATACAGATATCTCAAAGTATCACAGAGTATAGTGCCAGACTCTTTTCAGTGGTGCCCAGCCACAGGACAAAGACTAATGCCCATAAACTAAAACACAAGAAGTTCTACCTCAGGATGAGAAAGAATTTCTTTACATTGAGGGTGGCAGAGCACTGGAACAGACTGTCTAGACAGGTTGTGGAGTCACCCTGTCTGAAGACATTCAAAATCCATCTGGATGTGTTCCTGTATAATCTGCTCTAGGTGACTCTGCCTTGGAAAGGGTGTTGAACTAGATGATTTGCAAAGGTCTTTTTCAACCCCCAAAAATTCTGTAATTCTGTGATTCTGTAAGTCCGTACGATTAAAACAACCTAAAAATGCATAGTAACTTGTTCTAACCTTGACTCAGACTCTGGTTTTAGTGAAGTCATTCTGCTTATCTAGGTTTTCCTGCTCTTAACAGAGACAACCTATACATCACTGGAGACAGGGTTAGATCGAATACTTAGGTTTCAGTTAGTAGAACACTGCATTTAAATAGTTGCGTAATCTCATTGGAATCAATATAAATTGGGTTAATGTTTAAATTAAAACTGAATTGAGAGAGTGATGAAATATATATACTTCACACTGGAAAAGTTTGGAATGTGATAACAGATAGTCTAAATTAATCCCTCAACTGTGATAAAGCCAATGATTAAAAACAAAAATATGTAAATTAAGACAAAATAGGCCCATAAGTTATTCATGAACAAGCTTGAGGGAAGCTGTATAAACCAGCTAAATGCAGAGAGAGATATACAAGTAAGAATAATAAGAAAAGAATAATAAAGGTAGAATTTCTTTGGGTTTGAGTCTATAAAAACTTTTCCTCACAAAGTAAAGAAGTCAAAGGATTAATGAGTCCAGGATGGGAGGAAGTGCTACAGCTGTCAGAAAATCTGCTGGCTTTCAAGACATAATTTAGTCTTTATTCCGTTCAGAAAGTGCAATAGAGAAAATCAAATAATTTAAAAAAAAACAAAAACAAAAAACAAAAAACAAAACTATTTTTAGTCTTGAAATTTTAAAATAGATATAAAGAAGATTATTTCAGATCATCACTCGTCAATACTGGGGAAATAAACCCTCATTTCATGGTGTCTATTTGACGCGTCTTTGGTTCGGGGAAGGGAGCGAACCAGCGTCAGGGGTTCTTGCCCTAACCTCCGAGGAGATGGTCTCTGCCTAAGGCAGCTGGTGGCAGCTAGTGTCAAGGTGTGTGAGGCAGCAGAGCACACTAGTGCGAGCCAGGCAGGAGTAGCGCAGCGCTGCTAAGAGTCCTGAGCCCAAAAAAGAGACACGAGATCGAGGTGTTGTTCAAAGCAGTTATCAGGGCTGATCCAATTTATTCAAAAGGGCTCAGATTTTATATAGGGTCTGTTGGGGTAGGTTCTGGAAACTAGGTGGAGGGAAGGAGGAGCATGCACGTCCTCCTACAAACATCGGACAGGGGAAATGAATATGGATAAGGGGGTGGTAACTGGGAGGTAACAATCAGGCTTTCCTGCCAACAGGGCCGGGGGAGCCCGCCAAGCCCTGTGATTGGTCAGTACCCCACGGTATTTGGTCAATAGAGGAATTGTTGCTGTACCTGCCAAGGTGGGCACCGAGTCCTTATGGGAAGAAGATAAGTAAAGTAAAATGGAGTCCAACCTAAGATTAGGTTTTCTTCCCAAACCTAAAACACACAGTGAATCAGTCCATCATGTAGTAAGCGATTTGGTCAATGTCTCTTCCTTGCCAGCACCTTTCACTGTGCGTGCCTTCCATTCTGCAAAGGATTTCTCAGCTGTCTTGGAGTTTCCTTGGTCCACAACACATGCCTTCCACATTTCATAGGTGTTCCTTTTCTCCCTACTTCCAACATCTATTTAGTGCAAATGTCAAAACAATTGAGTACTGGTGTATGACTATGGCATTTTTAAAGATTTTTGCCTTAAATTACTACTTTTTCTTTTTTTCAGAGTAGAATCATTCCTACTTTGTCAGACATTTAAGACAAACCATTAGTATAGAAAAGGAGAAAGCAAAGCAAATGCAGTTGGACATAGAGTCCTCAAGGAGTTTTTCAAATATCACTGTCCAGAGTTTTGTATTTAACATGTAAGTCTGTGACTTCTATAGTATTTTATGTTTTATATTTATTTAGTTAGTTCAGATATAATAGGCAAAATGCAAACAAAATCATTCTACATCACCTGATGAAATAAAAATGATATGAAAGTATAAGCTTAGTTATGGCACAAGTTTTTTCTGATACTTAGTTAAACTTTTGTTTCTCATTCTGAACAGAACTGTGATACACCAGCTGAAATTACAGTAAGCATCACAAAAGGTAATATTCTTTGATGTAGAAAACAGCTTAGTGTTAATGCTTTTGAAAGAATTTCTGAAGCTTTATGAAGTTAAGAATGAAGTGAAACACTGAGTCAGTGTGCTGAGTGAGTTGAAATTCACTTGGAATGTGTTGAAATTGTGGACATAAAATTTTCAGCAATGCAAATACAACAAAATTGGAATCTCATATTTAATATAAACTTGGTCAATCTCCTTTCTCCTTTACAATCCTGGTTATGTGGAACATAGTTCTGGTGCAGTTGCCCTTTCCTGTCAGCCTGACTCTAGCTTCTCATCTCCTAAGTATCTGATTGCTTTCTGACTCTTCCATTTAACTGCATAATAGCATTCAGTGCATAGCAAAATGGGGTCAAGAGTGAAGGAAGGGTTGAACAAAGCCTTTAAAGAATTAAAGAATGAGTGTACAGTATGACAGTTACTCTCTGGTCATGTATATGCCACTGCATTTATACATGCATCTGTCAGCAAACTAAAAAAGAAAAAGTCATCAATGGCCTAAGGTCAAGGAAAAATTCTACAAATACACATAAACAAAATCAATTTCATGGTAATACATGGTTGAGCTTTAGTGAAATGTATACAAAATGTATTACATATAATGCATTATACAACCTCTGCTGAGTAACATTTTAATCTTGATTCAGACAGTGTGTTCATACTGTTAGTAAGACCAAAAAAAATCACGGTCTGGGTTTCTAGCACAGGAAATTATCTCAGAATGCCTTTTACACTATAAAGGCACAATTTTGTATTTCAGAGCTATGACTAAATCAAAGTAATCTGAGATAGTTGTAGGAGTCTTAGTAATTAATATATTTCAGTACAAGATATTTGAGAAAGTAAGAGAACATTGCCTTCATTTTAAAGAGGACCAGTGTCTGCACATCAAGAAAAACAAAGATAATGATGTACAGAAGGTACATGATATCATTGTAGTCATTGGAAAGAGTAACAAAGGAAAAAGAATAAAAACTATAAGGAAGAACTGACACTATAAAAGCAATAAAAATATAATAAATGCAACATCTATATAAAGTATGCTTTCTATACATGCTGTTATGTGTATACATGTGTATATTTGATCACATTTATTTATGTAGATATACATATATACAAGCTACATATCTGCTGTAAAGAAGATAGCTCAACCATTTACATATTTATCTATCTCTTACATTTGTCCATTTATTCAGGAAACGTGGCTGTTCCTTGAAGTGCTTCCTAGTAAAGGAGTAATGTATTCTGGGCTATATTATATACCTCATATTGCTTAGGACCATACTCAAAAACTCCATTAAGGATTCCTCAAACATAACCCTTTTCAAGATTCAGCTATATGAAAAGATTAAAGCTATCTTTTAAAAAAATCTGGTTTTAATTTTACTGTACAGATGATGTACTCAAGCTGCTTTATTAGACTGATCTATTTCTGCTAGAGCAGAAATGTTTTACTCTGTCAATTCCCCCACCGCCTTTACCACTCTGTGCCCTGGTTATAAATCCAAAACTGCATGTTGTTGTAGAAGTCATTAAAGCAATTTTAAAGTAAATCTCATATTTGACAAGCAGTTGCACTGTGACTATCCCTCAAGACTGGAATGACATGCTGAATTGTCCGGAGTGAGTTAAAATTCTGGACACAGCATTTTCAAGAATGCGAAGCTTAGGCAGCATTTTCTTAGACATCCATATAAATAAGATTGAACCCTTTACAGTGCTCATGGTTACTGAAGGCCAGCACAAGTCTCTGAAAACACTGGCTAGTTTTTTATTTGCGCTAAATATCCAGAGCTCTAGAAAGTCATGCTGCATATTTTTACATAAAGATTTTTAAGGGTTGTTTAAAAAGTAATGTTCCATTTCAGAAACATTTAAAAAGAACCTTTCAAATTCAGAACTTTAATCCTCTACCACTGTGTGATAAAATCTAATGATTTTGACTATCAGTGAGGAAAGAAAACTGTGACAAGTTCTTACATTTTTACAGTGAGATAAATATGTTTTTATTGCTTAAAATATTCAAGATTACATTCCTGCTTGTCTTGGGTTTTCTGCCTAAACAGATAGGAATCTAATTTTAATTTCTTTTTTTTTTTTTTTCACTCCATTATACATTTAAGCTCCAAGACTTAAAAAAACCCAAACTCTTCATTGTGCCTGTTTGTATAAATAATATATCTACTGTTTCATAGAAAACAAGCATCCATAAACATTTTATGAACATCTTTTAGACTACATGTCACCTCTTCAAGGCAATCCTTGTTGTTCCATCTCTCTATGGATATGTAGGAATCTCAGACTGATGATTGCTGCTAATTAGACTAAATCAATAACTAAATAGAGGAATTCCCAAGGAATTTACACCTTATAAACTCTTACAGTCCAGGGGAAAGCCTCCATTTTTAATCAAATGATTCCTCATTCTCTTTTATTCCTTATTCTCTTTTATTCTCTTTTACACTCTTGGAAAACTAGCTTGAAGGTCTAAATGTTAGCAAAAAATGTTCTATAAGATCAAGAAAGTCTGTATACCTCTCTAAAACATCAATAGGTTCTTTTACATTGTATCATTTTTTGGTGTCAATTTTGTGGCCTTAAACTTGTGTCTCTCATTAGATTTTGTAAGATAAAACCATGTAATTTCTGATATTTGAATAACAAGACTTATTATAAGTAGAAATTTGACTATAACATAGTAATTTCTGGAATTAAAAGAAGACTTTGTGCTTCTCTCTTCTGGTAATGTGAGACAGTGTAATCTGGTCAATAATTAAATTAATAAACTGAGGACTATGGAAGAGGTCAGTACATTCCTTTTATTTTCCTCATAATAATTATTTGATGTCCTAGTACTATATATACACCACTATTCAAAAGAACCAGAAATGAATGTCTAGCAAAAGTATAGCTTGATTGTGTAAGTGTATCAGCAAATGAAACTCGAGTGCAACGGAAAGATAGAACACAGCAACATGATGCAAAAGCACTTCAAAATGTTCAGTAACAAGCTTTGAAAAGTTGCCAGAAGTACTTACAAACTGTGGCATAAATACCTCCGTCCTTACTGCAAGTCAAACACAGAAATGGCAGAAATACAATATACATGTCAGTGAATAAATTGTCCTTGGCTGAAAGAATTTTTGTAAAGCTTTGCTAGAGCACTTCAGAAGATAACAACTTATGGTGAAACTATGCAGTGCCAACAGAGCAGGTATGTAAGTGTAATAGCAGAAGAAATATTCATAATTTTTCACTTAAAACTTAGTGCACATTCATTTGTAGTATAGTGCAGTTTCAGTGATACAACAAACAATGTTGTTGTTGTTGTTTGGCTGGGGGGAAGGAAGTTGAGAGCTAATTGTGAACTGTTATTACAAATATAATTTTTCCTCTTGCGAAACACAGTGATGACTCCATAGTATTTGTGATGAGTATTTTAACACTCATTTTTACTACAGGAAGGTGCTACTATTTTTCTCTAAAAAGGCCTCAAACAAACACAACTATAAAATGTCTCTTAATTCAATGTATCTTGCTTTCCTTATATTTATCAGCCTGAATGAAAGCACTAAAATACAGGACCCCTGACAGTTCATGTTGCCTAACACTAGTGAGCTCACTGGCTTTGTCCTGAACTATCACAGCTATCTTTTTTCAAAAAAATGTCTGTTATAGGTTGGACTAGTCCCAAATAGCATAGACATAAACCAATCAGTATCATATGGCCTTGGAGCAGATCCCTGGCCTTTTTATTTACCATTGCAGTCACAGCTTAATGTATATTCACAATTTATTTTTAGGGAAGAAGATCTGACCCATTAGCATTATATGGAAAACAATCCTTACACACACAAAATAGAAATTATTAAGAAATCTCCTGCTATCACCATATGAATATAATGTTTCATTAATAGATGTAATCTACAAAGCGATGTAGCACCATTCAAACTTCAGAAGACAGATTCCTTCCAAATGTTATGTGGCACATAATTGTCTTTACTCTTGAATTTGTTCCGGTGTATATTCATCAGGTGTTCCAGAAAAATCGATGCAACTTGAATGTCTCATCAGTCTTGTAAATCAGATATTTTTAAGTCATAAAAGAGTGTATTTTACAGTGTGGGGACTGGAGAAGGGTCTTGGCATCTTGGTGCAGACCAAAGTCCACTCTCCATTGGACTTATGCACTGGCTATAGAGGACTATTAAAGGGTGAGTGAGTCTTGCTGACCACTCCCTGGCTCTCCAGTTCACAGATCATCTCAAGGATGATTATTACCCCTCAGGACAGATCTTTGTTTGAATTACCTTCCTAGAAATCTCTGTCCTGACTCTAAACATGGTGTAGATCATACTGAGGAGACATAGCAGACATAGCAATAAGACCATGCTTTCCTTAATGTCCAAAGAAAAAATTCTCGAAGACAGTTGTAACAGACCTGAAAGCGTAAAAGGGGATGAAACGCTGAGGAAAATGATCCTCCCTTCTTCCCCCCCACACAGACTGCTTCTGATTATTAATGGACTCCCAAATGCAGTACCACAGGTATGGATAGGAGAACAACACTGACTACACATCCCAAATGACCCTCATTGACATTGATGTTATCATGTTGTAAACTGATATCACAGAGTACTGCAACAAAGTAATCCTGATCCCTCTCCCCATTCTGAAAAAGAGTATTGTGAGGAGCACATACAAGAATGTGGTACAAGAGCTACCACAACCATATGAACAGATCAAGCAATGTTGTGACCAGTGGCTCCATGTCTAATACAACAAATGCTTAGATGAATTTTCTTTCCAACCCTCTCTGGACAGACCTGTTGTTATCTGCACCCTTTGTGCCTGGTATTCAGTGCCAAATAAGGCTGTCATGGTTGACTAGTATTCTCCAATTTAGTACTCCTACTGAAAGCATATGCTGCTCCCTCCTCTCCCTCTCCTCCAATTGGAAGACAAAAGATAAAGATCATGGCTTGAGATAAGAGCAATTTACTGGAAACAGAAATGAGGTAAGAAAACAAACAGTAACAGCAAAAATATTAATAGAAAAATTTATAAGAAAATAAATAATTCCCACAGAAAAAAAGACCTTGATAATAGACAATACCAATCAGCTCCCTCTGCCATGTTTTCTTGACTAGATGGAACCACTCCTCCCTGGAAGAGATTGCCTTTTCCACATCCCTGACAATGACATGAGGTGGTATAGAATCTGAGTCCTAGCCATGCTTCCTCCCAGCTACTGCAATCTATTAGCCCTGTCCTGGCCAGAACCAGGAGAGATAATTAATTATTATAGAGACTGAGAAAAGGCAGTTTATGCCTGTGTAACCAAGACCCATAATGCACAAATGTAAAGGCAAATGTCTAAGCTATTAAAAGAATTAATAAAGAATACTGATGACACTAAGTTTGGGCAATCATTACAGCCAGATGACAACATGGCATAATTGTCTCATTGTGTCTGGACAGATGACTTTATTTTAAAATATTGTTTAAGATTTATTAGAGGTCTTGTAAACCTCCATCTTCAGAAAAACAGTAAGGTGATTTAAATAAATGTTAGGATGTACTTAACCAGGATATTTATCCAAGTTCTTATGTCTGAAAAGCTTTTTCCAAACACTTTACCTCATAAAATGCATTGCTAGACAGAAAAAAATAGGCCTCCAAATAGAGATCAGTGCATGTAACCAGCAATAATTTGACCTTCTCTATGTTTTTTAAGAGAAAGTGTAAAATGAGAACATTATATAAATACTTACAGTTTCTTTTACTTGCTAAGTGTATTACCATAATGCAGCTGATAACAGTCTTGTAATGTAGAAGTATAGGGTTTCTGAAGGTACAATTTACAATTTAGCCCTTCACATGGATGCATGGAAAGCATAAATTTACATTGGTTTGGATTAGAGGAGTCACCTTTAAGATAAAGTAAATGTGTGTTTATAAATTTATATTTTCTTTTTCCATAAATGTTCAGTCACTCTCTGTAAACGTCTGTGATGCATATTAGAGATTTTGATATTTACTTAATACAGCATTGAAAAAAGTCAGCAACTACATATGGAATAACTCCAAGGAATTTAATAAAGTCTAAAAGTAAGATAGCCATCATACAGTTTATGAGAATATCTGCCCAGGATGTCCATTTGCTTAAAGAAAGATTGCTATGATGTGGTAATCTTATCAGGATGAGGTAGTTCACATTTTCATAGACCCATAGAATCATAGAAACAGATGGGTTGGAAAGGACCTCTGAGATCATCAAGTCCAACCCTTGATCCACTACCACCACAGTTTCTACACTATGTCACTAAGTGCCATATACAGTCTCTTTTTGAATACCTTCAGGGTATTTTGGCAAGTGACTTTCTCCCCTTACTATAAATTTATCTCAGATTAACAAGTTCACATCTGCAACAAAGACATGAACATTTAGTAAGATGAATCCTACCCCCATTTACAAACTATGGCAAAATACACCTGAACTGCATCTGCTTTATTCCTGTGTCTTTTTGTTCATAGCAAGTCTCATGGCAAAATTTGAGGATTTTTAAGTGACTGAAGTAGTATAATGCTGAACTCCTCTATAAGTCAGCATAACAATTAATTACCGCAAACAATTCTTAGATGAACGAAACATTACTTTTATTTACTGCCTTCCTTATTGTCCTATAGGAGCAAATACACATCATCATTATTTCTTCTTTTGTTTCATCACTCATTAATATTAGCTGAGTATCCTTGCTTATTTTATAGCAGCATAGAAGTTATGTATGGGGTTCAAGTTGGCAGTGGCAGAGCTGTTGTAGATGTCATCTTGGAAGTCTACAATAGACCTCATAGACAGGATGATGACGCTGATGAATTACACTTTGAAGAACTAAGGGACACTTCTAAATCAACTGCCCTTGTCCTTACAGGGGACTTCAACTTGTCAGAAATTAAATGAGAGTATCACAGAGCTGATATATCTGAGCCAGAAAATTCCCAACCAATCTGTTTATGGAACTGGTCCTAAGGGACCTGACTCAGAAGGATGCCCTTCTTGATCTACTGTTTGTCAGCAGAGCAGATCTCATGAGTAATGTGGAGATTGGTGGCCATCTTGGCTACAGCAACCATGAAGCGACCAAGTTTAAAAACTCTGTTGACAGGAGGAAAAGTGTCAACAAAACCTCAACTCTGGACACGCAGAGAGCACAATTCAGGCTGCCCAGGGAAGTAGTAAGGTTCCCTGGGAAAATGTTTTTGCAGGTACTGGGGTCCATCAGTGATGGTCACTTTTTAAACATCATCTCCTAAGGGCACAGGAGGAGGCAATTCCCAAGCCAAGAAGGAGAGGCAGAAGGCCGGCTTGGCTGATCAGGGACCTTCTCTTGGAAATAAGGCAAAAAAGGAAGTATGCCCATTGGAAGCAAGGTTAAGTGACCTTGCTGCTTGTCATGGTAGGGAGAAAATTCAAATGGTCACATCTCAGCTGGAGTAGAATTTGGCAAGAAATGTAGAGGACGATAAGAAAAGGATTTTTTTCAAATTAAAAAAACCACCAAAACCAAAACAAAACAACAACAACAATAAAACAACAAAAACAAACAAACAAAAAAACCCCCAACAACTAGCAATACAACAAGACCAAAACCCACACATTCAAAAAAACTCACAGGCTCAGATATTTTCCATAGTTAATGATTTTATTACTTTACAACCTGATGATATGAATATACAATACAATAGAAACCTAGTCCGTAGTCTGAATTGAATCTTTTGATGTGCCAATAAGTATTTACATTTCTTTTAAATTCCATGCCTCTTTCTTATTCTATTTCAGCATCTTCCTACTGGTTTTCTACTGATTTAACAGTCAATATCAAGACTATGACTTAGCACATCCAAATTACCTTATGGAAATCTTAGATGTTGAATCAGATATCTGGAGCTATAACATTTTAAACTTCTTTTGAGGTCATTGTAGGAAAGCTAATACCTCATCTGACTTTACAAGAGATGCTTTTAACAGTTGATACATTGATCAACCTTCTAAGTACCTATTTCTCCCTACTGATTATATGAGGAAAATAAAATCACGAGTTCAAACCTAAGTCTGAGATGGTGAGAGTTAAATTTTATGGTCCTTGCATACTGAAAGGTAATTTGATTCTTTAATGTTTTCCCACCCCCATTCCCTCACCTTGATGGAAGGGAGAAAGGGCAGAAGAGAGGATGAACAGTTTTCAGGAAAGAGAGAGACTATGGACTTCATTACAGAAATAGTTTGAAAAAGGCAAACTTTTTAGCTTGGCTTTAAGAAGGTTCAGAAGTTGAAGTGGGCAGTACTGACCTAGGCATTGCAAAAAAAAAAAAAAAAGTCGTAAATTCAAAATAATTATTTGTGGCTTACCTGAACAAGAAACAAACAAGACAAACCAGAAAGTGATTCAAGACAGTACTTAGTTTGGGATTTTCTTCTTTATGACCTGTATTTCATTCTGAGAAAAAGACACAAACCAAAATGCAAATACAAATGGTCAAATTGGTTTTTTCCTTTGTGTGTGAACATATAACTATTGCATTATTTTGTAGGTTGCTGATGGAGTTTTCCTATAATGTCTGCATTGAATACGAAGAGTTTTCATAATTATAGATATGTCAGTCTACAACTGCAATTTTATAAGTAATTAAAATATTGTAGAATCTTCCGTAATTCCCTCTTCTTTTTGTAGTGAGCCTTCACTATACTAGGTTAATAAAACTGTCTGATCTCTTGCTCTAAAAATTCATTACAAGTTGAAGTCAATTCTGAATATAAAAGATCAGTCTTGAGAAATAATGTGCTAAAAAGTATCAATTTGAGATGCAGAATAAAAAGAAAGCTATTCTCCTGCTACTGATGAAAGTATTGTCTGTTCTCACTTTGAGGAAGTATCCAGACTTTGGGACTACTCAGTTATCAGCTTTATATAAATATAAAATATAAAGATAAAAGAAGAAAAAGTCAAGCCACTAGTTTTTAAATAGTTAATAAAATGTGTGATTTTTACTGAGTGTTAAGAGTTTATCTGACATGTCTTTTCCACTTTTCCTGGAAATATGTATGTTTGCACAGATATTTTTGTGATTTGTTCACTTTTTCACTCTCATGCATAAATTCAGTAGGATATGCAACTGCTACTGCAGTTCTTGTATACAGAAATCCTTTGTGTCCTGTAATTAAGTTGATTTTAAAACCTTGGAATAAGCTTATGTCTGGCAAGTGTTACTTGGTTTCATTTCCAGATTTAGAGACCTTAAGTTAAGTGTGAGTAGTGTGGACAACAAGCTGTGAGTTAGATATCCAATTACCCACTATACAGAGTGGAAATAAGGGGTCAGTTCAATTGGTAAAGCAGATTTTAAGGGATTTCAAGGCTTAGTCTTCTTATACTGAGTGACTAAATATGTAACTATTTCTTCATTCTTGAAGCAGAAGCATATTGGCTGTCTCCTAACTGCTATAATGTTATCATTACCTCAAATCCATGTTTATACTGCATCTGTGTTTTGGTGCCTGGAAATATTACTATCCCCCATAAAATGCAAAAAGGACAGAAAATATTCTCTTTCCTTTTTGTGGAATTTTTACCCTTTCTCAAATACACTTTCCCAGAGGTGCCACAGTTGTAGCTGGTGGGCTCAGCTGTGCCCTGTGGTGGGTCTGTTGGAGCTAGCTGGAAATGTCTGTGCTTGGAGCAGGGCAGCCTCAGTAGCTCAAAGGCCACCCTTACAACTCTCCCCACATACCAAAACCTCAGCACCTGCACCTGACACGCATCCCAATGGAATTTTAACCTGCTGTCGGTTAAGACACACCTAAATAGAAATTTTCTGAGGTGAGAGCAGTGTGTAGCATACATTCTAATTAAAAAACACATATTATCAGTTATGTCACTTTCAAAGAAAAAAGACATGGTTCCTCCACTTGTATTCCAACTGAGGACACTTAGAGTTGCATGAGATTATTTACAGACAAAATTACAATTCACATTAACAAATTATATGATCATCAGTTCACATTAAGGTAAGGTCATAAACTGTTTTTGAATAAGTGCAGTCTGCACTGAGGATTTGTTCTGACTACAGAAAGAGTGGAAATTTTTACAGTAGGATTATACTTAAACAGTTAGGGCATTCTTTATTTTAAATTGTATTTAATTATGTAAAAGAAAGGAAAATATGTGTGCCTGTATCCCTGCTATCTTCTAATTTTTTTTCCTTCTTAAGGAAGGGAATCAATAGGATTTTAAAATTGTGGAAGCCCCTTGAGGATATAGGACCTTATTTTAGTCCTGGAACTTGGTGAATGCTCTCTGTATGCCTAGGATAGGCTCTTTCTCCCACCTGTTCTCTTCGATCTGTCTCTTCTTCTGATTTTTCTTGTGAAGAAAATACTCACTTCAACTTTTGCCCATTCTAACTGAATAAAGTTTTGTTCTTACTGGTGGCTGTTTGTTCTTTCCAAAATTCAAGAATATCTGTGTAGTTTTTGCATTAGTAAAATATTTAAACCCCTAATGATTTGCAAGTGCAGTCAGTGATTTTGGGGATTTTTCCTTTTTTCTTTCTTACTCTTTTGCTATGGGTATGTTTACATAGCAATCAAGTGTAGGGTTGACCTATTTGTACATTTGGCTTGAGCGTTTGTGACCTGTCTGCTCTGTTTTGCCCTCTTAAAGAAAGTAAGGTCAAACTGCTCATATACAACACTCAGAAGTGTTGTAGACTGTACTGATCCTTAGCTTCTGTGGAAATGGATGTCCATCATGCACTGCTGCCAGTCATCTGTCTTGTATGACCTCAACCTCCTATCTGACATCAGCATGACCGCAGTGCTCTCTGCTCAGTAACACTGAATGTGCTTTGTGAACACTTGGACATTGTGACCTGACTGTTGCAGGCAAAGAACAAATGCTTATTATATTCATGGTTGTCAGGTTATGCACAGAGCATAACAAATGAATTAAATTTTCCAGAAGGCTAAGGCCATAAAGAGGTGACTATGACTAATGGTAGTCATCATGCACTGGGATGCATCTGAATCTGTTTATCCAGTCAGATTATATAAAACATTTATCAGGCTGTTGCTATGTTAGCTCATTTTATGTACTAGTATGGAATTCAGAAATATACTCAAATTGCAGAGAAAATTTATTGTGTGAGGCTTTCTGCTAGAGGAAACTGTACTAGAGCTGTAAGTTATTTTTACTGTTGCCTAGTGCAATTCATATTCTGTTGAATTAAGTATGGAAACCTATAAACTTATTCCTTTTAATTTTTTCAAATATAATAATGATACAAATACTTAGGCATTTTACATCTCAAAGAAAAATAAGAATTTGCATTGTATAGAGAAAAAAAAAGATTTTTAACAAGTCCCAGAAGGAAGGTTTTGTGGTAGAAATGTTGTCTATGTCTTCAACCATAAACAATCCAGGAAAATGGAGACTGGTATATTCTTCTGGTATGCCTTCTTGCATGTCAGGATAATGATGTCTCATGATCAGCAATGTCATGTACAGCTGATATGCAAGGAGAGAACCTCACATATTTCTTGTCTTTAATCATTCGTCACTGCTACTCAGTTTATTTCTGTGTCGTACTCTCAGCTAAATCAAGATAGTTGAATATAAACAATCTGTAGGAGTGCAGTGGTATATCTTGAGGCAAAAAACAGCATCCTTCACCACAACTCAATTATTTCCACAAAGTTATTTTATTTTGGAGAAGCTAAGGCAACATGAAAAAAAGGGAGATACAGATAACAATCTAACAGATGATATTATGTATACTTTGTACTATAATAGATACAGTTGGATACACACAGAGATGTCACTCTTAAAGCATATTGAATAAGAAAATGAAAAAAGTTTTAAAAAGTTTAAAGGTAGGAAGAAATGGTAAAAGTAAAAAAAAAATTTCAGTGGAAATGCATTCAGACACAAGCCAGATTTTTTACCAAGTGTAGACAGATGCATATTTGAGGGTAGTGTATTTATTTTAGCTGGAAGAGTTACTTTTGTCTTAGCAGCTTGTACAGTGCTGTGTGTTTTGGGTTTGTGGTGACAAGTGTCAATAACACATCAATGCTTTAGCTGTTGCTGAGCAGTCTTTACACAGCATCAAGAGCCTCCAGAATGGCCAGTGGGTCAGAGACCCCATCTGGGGTGGTTGGCCACAGGGACCAGAGCAGATGAAACCAAAGGCATAGGTTTGTCATATGTCACAGCCCTGCCTTGTGGACATGTGAGAGCTGGTCTTCCACAAGCTTCCAGTGGCACTTCATGTCTCTCCCTCTTAATCCTTCTCTCTTCTTGCTCCCTCTGTTTCTCTTTCTTTGCTCCTCTCTTGATGCTTTGGGTAGCTTAAAGCTGAAGGGATTGGATTTTTACTAAAGTATTGTGGATTACTATATGCTGGGTCAGTATCGTGGTGGAACATTTGTCTAGCTTTTGAACTTTTGCCAAGTTCCCTTATTTTCTCACTTAAATTATCAATAAAAGGACCTCTTGGGAACAAGTCTGTGGCTTATTTTCTTGATGTTATCTCTAGGCATTAAAGAACCCATATATATATATATCTTAAAGTAAAACTAGCTGAGCCCATGAGCCTGCAACTCTAGGACCGAAGTGTTACAGCAGGTTCCTGGCAGGGACCTGCTGCCCCATGAAGAGAGGAGCCCACACTGGAGCAGGTTTTCTGGTAGGACTTGTGACCCTGTGGGGGACTCATACTGGAGAAGGCCTGTGCCTGAAGGATTGTACCCTGTAGAAAAGTGTCCCAAGTTGGAGCAGTCTGTGGAGAACTGTTGCTCCTGAGATGGACTCATGTTGGAGAAGTTTGCGGAGGACTGTCTCCCAAGGGAGGGATCCCATATTGGAGCAGGCAAAGGACTCTTCTCCCTGAGTAGTGTCAGAAACAATGTGTGATGAACTGACTGCAACTCCCCTTCCCAGTCTCGCTCTGCCACTGAGGGGGACTCAGGATGCACTCAGGAAGCAGGGAGGGGTGAGAGGAAGATGTTTTAAAGATTTATTTTACTTCTCATTATCCTGCTCTGATTTTGTTAGCAAGAAATTCAGCTATCCCCAAGCTGAGTCTGTCTTGCCTGTGATAGTATTCAGCAAGTGATCTCTTCTGGTCCTTATCTCAAGTCATGAGCCTTTTGTTACATTTTTTTTCTCTCATGTCCAGTTGCAGAGGGGAGTGATAGAGCAGCTTTGTTGGGTAACTGGCATCCAGCCAGGGTCAACACATCACAATTGACTATGAACAAAGTGTCTGTTTCAGATGTGGACAATAAATCTTGGGGATAATGCACTCTAACCAGAAGGTATGAAAACAAAGGCAAGCTCAGGAGAGTAAATCAAACACTGTGAATTGAGACTTATTAAATCTTTAGGGTTAGATCTCTAAGAATAGAGATTAATAAATCATTAACTATGATTTATTAAAAAATATACCCAAGCAACACATATAACCCTTGGAATATTGTTAACGCTATCATGGTCAATATTTTCCTTATCTAAGTAAAGATGAGCTTATTTCTGAACCTTCTGTTTCTGTTTTGTTTCAATTTAATGTCATTGTAGTTTGCTCCATATTGCAAATATTTTTTTCTGAAAAAAATTGTTCTATTCTATTTGATCTGCATCTGAACATTCCAAATATTCATGGCTTTGGTGCAACAATGTGAAAATAAAAATGCACACCGACAAAGTTACAAGTAGTTTCTATGGAACTATAGTGATTAAGTGCCTGGCAAGCCACAAAAGGGATAATAAAAATGTGTCAGGTCAGCTCAATATTTCACAGTGGTTCATAAAGGTTAATGAGGAATGAATAGAATGTTTTGTAATCAGCACACAGGTGATTAGTTCCATGCCACTTATTCTCAGTAATGCAGAAGAGTATAGCAACATTACACTGATGCTAAGAATACAAGAGGAGAACATCTCTCCTGAAGATCATTATGATTAAAAACTGGGCACACTAATTCCTGATCCTCATCTCAACTCATGAACCTTTTGTCATATTTTCTTTCCCCTGTCCATAGGAGTGACAGAACGGTTTTGGTGGGTGCCTGGCATCCAGCCAGGGTCAACCCACTACAACATTGCTCTCTACATTTTGTTTTAGGAAAAAAAAAATAATAAAAGAAAATCTTTCCTTTTAATATATTGCTGTGCAAGACTGAAGAATGCCAGTTAGAGCATTAATCAGAAAAAGTACACATACGGTCTCTGAGAATTCTGGCATACTGTCAATAGCTCAATAGCATCAGTGCAAGGGTTAGGCAGTAAAACAAACAGATACGCTTCAGCTTTGAAACATTATTGTAGCCTCCTACAAAATTATAGAAACTGATCTTCTCAAATAAGCATATTAACACCAGAAGACTCTGAATGCTGGTGTTTCAGTCTGCAATGCCAGGGGATTTTTGAAGATAGTTTGGACGAAGTTATTTCCTTGGTACTGCAGGAAGATGATGCCTATATGACCTCTGGAGTTCTCTTACAACCTAAATTATTCAACAATTATCTGATGAATGCCATCAGTAGCATATCATGAGGGAAGATCATGACAAATATTGACAAAATAGCTCTGCTATAGTCAAGATCTCATTCAGTACACTTGAGCTGTTGAAAGAGTAGAAAATTCTTCATAGTCTCTCCATTCAGGAAATATTACAGAAACAAAGAAATAACAATAATATTTGAGCACACATTTTCTGTTTTCCATCTCACTTTGACACCAGATTTTAGCCAAAACACATGTCAATTGAACACCTACCTATGGCATTCTGCCTTCACTTGACGTTGTGGTTGGAAGGTTCACAAAAGAGAAAGTACAGCAGCCTACTGATAACCTGAGCATTTCTACTATTCATAGTAACTAATAGTGCCTTCTCCTCAGAGTATCCCTTCTGCCCTGCCTATCCCTACTGAAGAGCCTGTAACTGTTCAATAGGGCACTCCAGTCACATGACTCTTCCCACCAGGTTTCACTTAATCCAGGTGCATGTTTTTCTGGTCTGGGAGGTAGGAATTCTTTTCTTTGGAGCAGAACATGGGAGCTATTAGAAGCTAGAAAAGCATGGTTTTCTCTTCATAGTACACTTCAGCCAGAAGCTGAGTCACATAACAATTCAATCATTTCTCACAGGAACTGCAAAGGAAAGGGAATGGAAAGATGACAGAAGTTTTTGTTACATCTAGGGAGAAGCTAAGGGTTTTTTTGAAAGAGTGTTTTTGAAAGTAAGTTTTTTTTGAAAGTAGGTTTTTATTAAGAACTTACTTTCTGATCTTCAGGGCCTAATTAACTGGAACTACCTCCTTAGCCATTATGAAGTTGTTTTAGCCCCCCAGAGAGAGGGTTGACAGAATTCAGCATCTTCTAAAGAATCGCAGAGCAAGCAGAGCTTTCCTCATTCTCTTTTTTGCTTTCTCCTACTTGTCATGCTGCAGCCATTTTACTAATACACTTTTCCCCAGCTAACTGCATGGTCTTGTAAGAAAGCTGTCTTTTCCTGCTGAGACAGCATTCTCAGGCACATGCCACAATGCGAAAAAGGTCAAAAAAGAGGACCAGGGAACTTACAATTCAAGTATGTCTGTGCAAAAGACTGGTAGATATAATTAAGGTATGAAGAGGGAAAAGGAAGAGGGGGAAATAAAAGAGAGTTGAATCTCATCCTCTTTTTTAACAGTGAATTTTAAGCCTATTTTATAATATATTTATGATTCAACCTGCCAGAATTTTCTTGAGAAGCACACGAAGAGGTATCGAACAATAATTTTATTTTACTACCATGACTATTAGAATTGGTTATGGATAAGACTGTATAATTTCTATTCAGATTCTCTGAACTTGTCTAATTCAGGAATAAAAGAAAGAGATAAAGGCATAGTTTATAACAAAGAACAGATAGTACTGTATTTTCATTAGATACCATTTTATTTTGTTGGAAAGGAAACTCAGCTAAGCTCTATAAGAATGTTGAAAGAATGGAGTTATTTTCCCTCTATAAAGCTGGCATCCACACTTTATAGATTCAGCACAGTGAAATGATGTGATTCTATGGCAAGAACACTCTCTCTGGCCAGAAGAAAAACAGATGACTCATGATTCAAAGTGTCAGGTTTTTCTTGCATAAAGCCAAGTTACAGATAGTAGGTACAAATCATAGAATGATAGAATGATAGAATGATAGAATATCAGGTTGGAAGTGACCTCAAGGATCATCTAGTCCAGCCTTTCTTGGCAGAAGCATAATCTAGACAAGATGGCCCAGTACCCTGTTCAGCTGAATCTTGAAGGTTTCCAACACTGGGGAATTCACCACTTCCCTGAGCAGATTATTCCAATGGTTGATTGTTCTCATTGTGAAAAATTTTCCTCTTCTGTGTCCAGTCAGAGTCTTCCCAGAATTAACTTGTACTCATTCCACCTCATCTTCTTCATGTGACTCCGTGTAAATTTCTTTGTAGCTACCCTTTAAATTCTGGGACAGGGTGACAAGATCTCCCCTAAACCTTCTTTTCTCAAGACTGAACAAAGTCAGTTCTCTCAGCCTTTCCCCATGTGGCTTCCCAGTACTTGGATCATCTTTGTGGCCTTTCTCTGGACCCCACATAAAATGGTGGGTTTTTTTTTCCTCTATTCAGTGTATCAACAGTTGCCAGCAGTTTGACAGAATCAAGGAAACATACACCCAACTGGGATTCACATACTTGAGATTAGATTGAAGTTGTCTAAATCATGTTATTTGGAAATTAGGGATGGATTTCACATCATCTAATTCTAGGTTGTTGGCCGGGTGGATGTTTACATCTAAATGAATACCTTTTATTATCAGTGAAGAAATATAGATTTTCTGGTTTATGTCTCACAAATACAGACATCAGCGTTAAGGATGTCTAAACAAAAACAATGAAGTAGGAATTTAAAAATGCTTGGAGGGCTGGGACTTCAGAAACAACCTCTTGAAATGTCTGCTATCACCTAGTTTAGACATCTCCTGTTTAGGAGCTGATACTGTAAATCCAATCCCGTTTGAATTCATAATTACTAGACCACAGGGTGAATTAAAGCTGTGATTTCGGTCCCAAGTTCAGGCCACTGAAATAGGTATGTTACATGGAGTGTTCTCAGGCTCATGTCCTTTTGTGTGCTCTGCTCTTGTAATTGATGAGGAAAAAAAGTTCATTGGAAAATATTCCTTAAAGAAATTTCCAGATTAAATCTTACATAATAAAACGTTCAATGAAGTTTTCATGTATTTACAGCAATTGTATTTTAGTTGAATTCTATTCTCTGCTCCTGAAAAAGAAAAAAAGAAGAGTACTTTTTGGCTAAGGAAATTTCAAATTAATAAGAAACTTCTCAATTTGTCTCACATTTCCCATGATCATATGACATTGACAACCATTATTTTATCATTATTTTTCAGGGTTACATATAACTTAATTAGCTCATTTCATAGTTTATGTTTCAGTCTGCTTGTGGTTCATACAGGCTGTTTAATACACAGTAGAAAAGGTACAAATGATATATGGTGGTTTGCTTTTTTCTTTTGTTGTTATGGGGTTTTGTCTGTGGTTTGGGGTTTTTTTGTTGGTTTGGTTGGCTGGTCTTTTTGTTTGTTTGTTTTTTGTTTGTTTTGGTTTGTTTTTTTTTTCTTTAGTTAATAAGGTTTGCCTTTAAGATTTTTACTAAAATCTACACTTAGAACACAAAAACAACTTAATTAAGAATGCATTTTTCAAGACTGTGCATCATCCATCTGATTTGGGAGGACTATTTGAAAGGACAACTCAATCATCTTCTACTGTACACAACAAATTATGAAAGTTCATTAGAATACTTTGGAGGGGGAAAATAGTCAATTTCAAAATCTCATTTGAAGAGGGATTCTCCATAATAAGTTCATTAATTTGGGTTAATTAATTTCACTAGTAAGAATATATACTGAGTCTGAAATAGGCTACTTCTAATTTAGAGTCATTGGAGCCTGTAACCTTATTTTTCTTTTAAATTAAACTAAAAATATATTTTTTAAGATTTCCCTGTCACCATTCATAAAGATACAATAATTTCAAATTTCTGATGATTTGTTTTATTCCCTTTTTTCATACCTAAATGTTGTAAACTTTGATAAGCCGTCAATGACCATGAATAAATTAATAACCTTTTCAAGAAGAAAGAAACAAAATTATGATTCTGGACAGATGGAGTAAGCCTGGATGGGATGGTGTTCATTTCCCCATATTAGCCCTCACAGTGCTGTGCAGCTAGAAGGGTGCTGATAACACATTAGTGTTTTGGCTACTGCTGAGCATCAGCACTGTAACATACCTTCCTCAACTGAGGGCAAGATCCTGGGAGGGGACCCAAGTAGACCAGCTGACCCAAACTGACCAAAGGGATATTCCAGACCATATGACATCAGCTCAGATATAAAGGCTAAGGCAAGGAATAGGAAGGCAGGCATTCACTGTCTCCAATGGCTGCCTGCTGAGGAACAGCTATACTTGCTGAAGCCCCGCTTCTCGGGAGTCATCAGCCATGGCTGCTGCTGGGAAGTAGAGAACCATGTTATTTTATTTTAAACCATGTTAATTTTTGCTTCACTTTGCTTTTGCTTATGCAAGCTTTCACTTTTCTTTTGCTTTAAATAACTTACCTTATCCCAGCCCACAAGTTGTTTCCATCTTACTCTCTCCTTAGTCCATCTGGGAAAGGGTGTGATAGAGAGGCTGAGTGAACTGCCTGATATAGCCAGTAAAACTGGGGTCTGACATAGCAGAGAAAAATACAATAGGTGAAATTATAATTATTAATGAAGACATAAGAAAAGAAACTATAAAAATAATCTAGTCCACAATTACAAAATTACTTGCTAGTAAAAGAGAAATAATTTGAAAAAGTAGTGACAGCACTTACTATTAGTACTTCTCACTAGAGGACATGGGACAATAAAGAGAGAAAGACAGATCCTACCCCTCAAGATTTATGAATGAATTTATTGCTGGTAGAATCAAAGATTTGGTACAAAAAAGCTCTTATATAAGAATAGAATAAAAGTTCTGTTTTCATCCATTTAGATTAAATACAACTTGTTTAATTTGAGTTGCTTGAAAAGCATTGAAAAAGGAGAGATGTATTTAAAGGAAATGTTAATTGGAGTCCTCAATGATTGATTCATTGGAGTAAAGAAGGCCCCATAGAGGAGAAGAAATTTCTAAATATACAATGGAGGTAATCCACACTGCTTCCACTACAGAAATATTTTGACTTAAGAATAATGAGAGGTATCCAAGAGAACTTTCTGCTTAATGTACATTTGTTAACTTCTAAGTGCTTTAAACTGTAACACTTCAAAGTGCTTGGAAAGATTTCTTCTTCTTTCCTGCGTTTCTGAAGATCAAAAGTACTTCCTATCCCTCTCACTGACACACAGAGAGATAGTTCTGGTAGTGACAGGAAACTCTGTGAATCACTTGGCCCTAAGGAGTACTGCGACTCCTTAGGAAGCCTTCAAAAAAATTCCTTTAATGATCCATTGGTCAAATGCTGGTTCATCTTGGGTGGCTTGTAATAAGATTAGTGTTCTCAAGTTATGAAACATTTAACTCCCAAAAGTTAGATGTGCTCATGTGTTTCCAGCCTACCTGTGCTCAACAAATCACTTTGTAGCCTTAAACCATACCCAAGCAATACTAGTCTGCTAGGTTTTTTCAGGAATTTTCTTTTGTAGCCTCTCACTGAAATGAAGCCCAGATTTATTTAGTAAAGAATCAGTAAGGCCCTCAACACCAAACTTTATTTCACCTCTCGGTAATTTATAAAAAATTTTGAGTATTGTCATCTGCTGTACTTAACTCTGTTATTTATAAAATATCTTATCAGTATATGTTATGACTAAAATCAATAAGTAAGGCTTCACTGTACCAATTTGAATAAAGTAATTTCTGTCCAAAATCTATAAGCTTCATATTGCAATGCATTTTTGGAAACGGAAAAAAAAAAACAGAAAGAGAAAAGTAAAATTAAATTTACTCTCTCTGGATCGGTTAGAAGATGATGTTTTTATATAGCTAGATTTTCAAAGCAGCAAAGAAACTAGACAATCAAAAGTTTTATAGAAGAATATCTATGTGTGCAAGTATGTGTATCTGTATGTATATATGCCAGACAGCAAAGTGACAGCAAAGTGACTAGCTTTGTCTAAAGTGAGATTTTTTTTTTTTTATTACTATTTTGCTGTGTATATGTGCAGTACCTTGGCCATCTGTCTTCACCATTTTCTGCTCTTTTAGCTTCATCTTCAGTTGAATGCCTTTACAGCTACGGTTGGAAAGCCGTGTGCTTGAAAGAAACCTAATGGTAAAAGTGCTTGTTAGGAAAATGTCATGATGACGTGGGTGCTCATTTACGTATCTGTTTTTCAATTCCTAACAAAAATATGTTCCAAACAACATAAAAAAGTGCATAAAAATGTTTAGAACCAAGTACTGTAAAATTTACTTCAATTACTCTTGTCAGTGAAATGCTGAAAACTATGTGTTAGAGTCCTAAATACCATGAGATTTGATATAAATACGAGATTTCTGTTTCTTTTGAGGTACAAAATTTTGCACAGGTTTCAAGGCCTTACCAAACAAATTTTTGTAACTAGTTTTTCAGTTTTCTGGAGGAATTAGAAGGACTACTACAGAAAAGCATATTCCCACATGGTGAAAAGAAAATACTATTAGATTTTCAACAGGCATGTTATTAGATTATGTTGTTTGTTCATTTCATCTTTATCTTGTACTGGCTTTCATGGGCTTTATTAAAGCACAAGGTATTTATGTTAATATGATACTTTGATACATATCAAATTAATTTTAATGGCTGATATTTCACTCTTGTATTAGGTTCTTTATGTAGTCAGAGTTCCATTAACAATAACAACAATTTGAAATTAACATTTTATTCTTCTGTTTGGAAGTGTTTATGAATATAGAAGTCTTGCATATGCAAGTAATGAGGGGGAGGGTTTATGATGCAGGACTTAGGAAAACTCTTGTCAGGTTTCTTTTGTAATCAGAAACATTCCTAAAATATTTATAATTTTGAGAGTGATTTTATGTTTCTTTTTGTGGGGGGAGATATATTTTTCTATTGTGTTTATACATATAGTCTGGTACCATTCCATTTCTTGTAAAATTAGAAATCTACTCTTACTGCTAAATACAATCCCTTAGATGGAAAAATAAAATGCATTTTCTATCTTTCTTACAAAATGTGACCGTTGAGCTAAATGTTCTAGTAAAGAAATAGAAATGTAAATTCCAATATGTTAACAAGCACTGTTTATAAGGTAATTCCCACATGTGCTCTCTCCTTCCACCCCAAAGAACTTATTTGAAGTCCTATATCTAGTCTGGCAACACTCTTATGGAATATAATTTTCTTAGAAACATTACTACAAGGGTACACAATATTTCTATGTACCGTGGTGAGCTCAAAACTAAATTCATATTTGGCATTTGGATACTGTTTGTGGAATTTTCCTATTCTTTTATTGTTTCTTTTGGTAGATCAAGTTTCAGTTTAAAAGATGAAAATATCTATCCATTTCTTATTTGAAGGCTGTGGGTGCTCTCCAATATTACTGAAAAAAACTAAAAAATTGGCATCTAAATTTTTTGAAAGGCAACTTACATGTAATATAACATGTTATAACTTTAGTCATTGTGTCAAGAAGGAACATCACATTATAAAAGCACCTTGGAAGAGTCTTGTGCTATAGACCTTTTGGTGGAAAACCAAGTGTCTTGGTCAACCTGCACTGCTCTCCAGAATAAAAAAATTGTTGCTCCTCAACATTTATCCTCTTTTTATTTTTTTTTTTTTTATTTTCCTGTTATTATGGCCTTATATTCTTGTTATGCTGGTGTTTGTGATCACCAGTACATGACTTGCCCTGAGTGATATAGTCTCAAGACAAGTGTTTAAAGGTATTTGCACATTCTGTTTCATTGACATACAATGCCTTCATCATAAAATGTCTGAGTTACTTTATTGCCCTGAACTACTGAAATGGATAAATAGGTACACGAATGGATAAATAGGTACCCCTATTTTAACTCAGACTCTTCTGAATAACAGATTTTATATATAATGCTTGATCAATATGTTCATTCCTTTAAATTCAAGAATTCATTTTCATTTCATCTAAAGTAATAAGGACATTCAGCTAAGTCATAGTAGATGGGAACAATTACATTATTAGCAAAAGTGAAGAGATTCTGTTTTTTTTAAATCGAACCTATAGACCTTGTGGAAGTGCTTTTAGGATAGTGAAATTAAAAGACTGGAACAAATATGCTGAGGTTTTCTTCCAGTTTCTGCTTTTATCATAATCCACTTTTAACCTTTTTTGAATTAGAAAAGATTATTCCTAATTGGTCTTTATTCAATTTTAGTTATTATAATTACTGTCTTAAGCTTATTGTTTAGTATACAACATTGTAAAGTATTTCGCTTTCTAGTTTATTTATTGTATGTTTATTTCTCCTTACTCCTGTCACCATGATCCTGAGAAACAGAATTTGGGGTAGATATTTATTATTGCCTCAGAAGAATCATGTTTTATTTTATTTGCTCACAAAGAAAGAGTTCTATGCTGTGCTTTAACCCCAGTTATAAAATATTAGAAATATTAAGTGTTTTTCTATAGAATGTAAAGACCACAGTGTGAACACCTACTACAGGAATTTCAGCTGCCTTACATGTTGTTTAGGACTCAGCCAAGCACTAAGAGAACTGCAAACTGACTCTTCTTACCAAGTAGGAAGACAATAATTGCATGCCCATGATAGGGTCTATATAGTACATAAAGATATGTTTTGGTTATAAAAGAAGGCAGGTTTACAAATTCCAGTAGCATTCCAGGAAAGTAAATCTGTGGAGCTGCATAGAACCTGAGTCTAAATCCAGGAAATTACTAATGTTTTTCCCAGTTTTAACTAAATTATGCAATATGAGAAAAATCTTTGGAACTTATGTAAGTACCCAGATAAATATTAGTATAGTTTCATGTTATTTGGAATTTTCCAGCTGGAAATCTTCCTGTTGCAGTGTTTCAAATGTTAATAAGAAAACCATGTTCATTTAATACTAAATATATTTACAGTGCAGGTAGTAAAATATCTGATTCGTTTAGGCCAAATTTGATGTTTGACATTTCTTTTTCTGATATGGGCATAATAGAAAAAACCCAAAAAACAGAACAGGTATCAGTTTTTGCTTTGTTTTGTTGCACGTTTAAGTGAAAATTAACTTTGTGCCATTTCTGTCTTTTGCATAAGAACCTGACACCACTTTGGGGTGGTTGAAAGTGTTTGTATAAAATGGGACACTGGTTAGTATGGAGAATTAGGACACTAACTATGAATATAGAGCAATGTGCTGAAGCTCTTGAAAAGTGCAGAACACTGCTTTTCTTCTCAGAGTGCTCTGACTTGATTTGGCAAGGATTCCTGTGTATCCCCTGTATTTTAAACTGATAGAACGACTATTATTCTCTAAAATTAGGCACTCTGTGTCAAAATGTTTCTTGGCAAATAAATTGTCTCCATAGAATGAATTATTCTGGAAAAAAAAAATTGAGCAAATAGATTAAGCAATGTCAAAATTATTAACTTGGTTTTCAGTTCTATTGTGTTTTTTTTTTTTTAAATTCCATATAGCTTTGAATGCTCAATATTTTCAAAGTAATTTTTATAAATGTTGGGCATAAGCAGTCACTTTATGTTATTTTGGGCACTGATGAAGTAAATATTTTAACTGAATAATGATCACATATAACTTTTGTATATTAATATAGGGTCTTTTAAAAGTATATCAACTTTCTTTTGCCCTAAAAATTGTCACCATTTATTGTGTTATGAAAGCATTTAATTAAATGATCATCAGATAATAAAGTGCATCCTGCTGTTCATATAAATCTATAGATAAAGTCACATAATAATTTGAAACAAGATACAGAGTCACAGAATGGTTGAGGTTAAGAGTGACTTCTGGAGGCCATCTGGTTCAACGTCCTGTTCAAGCAGGGTCACCTGCAATTACTTGCCCTGGTCTAAGTTCAGAAAAGGCAAAAGGAAGAAACATCCACAAAACTTCATAGGATACACTTCCTTTCTTCTCAATGAAAAATATCTTTTTTTTTTCCTCATTTGATGAAGTAAATACTTTCAAATGTTTTGGCACAAAGTGAAATCTTTATGAGACTAGAACAATAGCTCTGCTATGTATTTCAAACAAAAGGGAAGGATTTTTTTTTTCTTTTTTAACTGTTAAATAGTTGAAGTTTTGATATATATACGAACTTTGTATATTTTTACCTCCCTTTTCCAGATTTTTAGTCAAATATTCTCCAGGTGCAAAGACTCTGCTTATTAGCACCAACTGCATTAGCTAATACAGCAAAAATATATACTTTATTCATTTAACGTCCACAAGAATAAACTCAGAAATGTCTTTGGGAGCAATGGAACCATTTAAAAATAGGAAACCTGAGCTTGTTTTAATAGTTGAACGTTGCAGAAGCGGTTGTTAAGGATGTGATTTATTCCATGTAATAGAAAACTATTATTTGAGATGATTAAATTGAAAATTAGTGAAGTTTATAAGAGTCCCCAGTCTGCTTCTGTAGTCAATGAAGGCAGTGAATTATCTTAAAAGAGCAATCAAATTCTTGGTCTATTTTTTTTCTCCTGATTGAACAGTACAGGGGCCCAGGGGCTTATTAACCTAATTTAGGTTATCTTAATCTGTGCTGAAAACTAATTTTATTAGCAAGGTACACACTATACCTCAATTAAATATACAGAGTAATATCAGTTTGACTGTGTGGATACTACATCGACAATAGCGAATTTAATAGGGCCAAGGCCCATTCTTTGGACCTTGGAAAAGCGACATAGCACTGTTCGTACCCATATTAACAGACTTTCATCTCCTCAAAAGAAAAAAAAGACTTGTCCATGCTATCTGTTTCAAGTGACTTCTTACTCTTGATATCTGTGAAACAATGACCAGGAATCAACAGGGAATAAGTGATCCCCAGAGATAACAAATCTATGTTACAGGTCACACTAACAATTTACAGCTTGGACACTCATGCCTGAGGAGTGGCTTGCCATGTTAGCACTATCATCATATAGCTTTCAGATCCAACTTCCTAAATATTAATCTGGGACTGCATAGAATGCATATTTCTAATGAAAGTCTGTGATTTCCAAATCTGAAATCTTTATTCAATAAATTTTTTGTAAAATCAGGTTCAGTTCCTCCATTCAAAACACAGAAGTATTTGACATAGACTGAACAGAGATATACAATGTCTCTTGATTTTTCCTTTATCCACCATCCTGGTATGAACATTTAGAAATGGCCTTCTAAAGAAATGCATTAACAGTTCTAATTTCAATGGCTATTAATTAAGATGTTCTTCTCCTGGCTTTTTATTATAATGTGACAATTAATAGGCAAGAGAAATTTGAATGGATTAACAATTTTACAAGGATAATTTCAAATACGTGTGCAGGGATATCTTTGATACTTCTGAGGATTTGGTTTTGCAATTACAAGCAACTCCTAATTACAGGTTTTGTAAGTGAAAATTTTTCTAGTTACTTCTCTCTGTACTGTGATTTTCATGAAAAATCATTGTCCTTTCGCTATAACTCACAGTGTGTTAGAGTGGATCCTACATATTCATGTATTTAAATATACCAATTTGAATAATTATCATGATTTTCATTAAACTATAATGAAGAAGGAATGAGATCTTTACTGTTGGAACTCAAAAACACAGAAGAAAAGAATTTTGCATTGAACAGGGACATAGAGTTTTAAAATAATTTATATTTCCGTTCAGCGGTACTAGTAACTACTATCTACTTTTAATGAATACTTGTCAGTTCTGATGCTATGTTTCACTGACCTTCCTTTCTGTTAGCACTATTCTAGGCTTATGTTTTTTACCTGGCTGCCTTTAGAGTATAGAATTGCAGATCTGATCCCTCCCTCCAAGCCCAAAAGTTTACTTATTCTTTTTATCACTAATCCCTGTAGTTTATACAGTAAGTGGCTATAAAAAGTAAAATTCAGTTGAAAATCCTAAGACCTGCCCACCAAGCTTTTTGTCATCTATAATTTGTTCTTCCCTCTTGCTCCTTCTACTTCTACTTCCTCCCTCTGTCCTGTGTACCTCAACATATTCGTTTTCTACCAGTTAATCTATTCCTGCTTTCTTGAGTTTTGCAGAACATACAATTTAAATTATTGTGATGGCAGATTCAAAAGTTTCTAAACCTCTCATTAAATGTTTTCTCTTAACATTTACACTAATTTTTGCTTCTAGTCAGAAGGAAAAGACCAAAATTACAAAAACACAATAGACCAGAATTTAGTTTCTTAAGGAATGAAGTTCATTATCTAAAGCTCTGAGAGCAGTAGACTAGAATTAGGTACATGGGAGCTCGGAGTGCTTGGTATGATATCCTCTAATCCCACAATTTTACTATCTGTTACAATTATCCTAGTTAATGAACTATAAATTTACATTGCAAGTTGTGATGTTAAAAGAGTTTTTGTTGCCTTCGTGTACAAACGTTGCCTCCCTTGACATCTCTGGCAATCCATTTTAATTTGTCTTCAAAACACAATTTTAGGGAACATTTTGTTTCCTCACTTTATGAACAATGGAAATTTAGATGAGGAGAGGAGGCAGGAAAGGGTAAACTATTCTTTTGTGTGTTAAATTTAATTGCTCTGAATTTTTTGAATTGACTCTTTTATGTAATGTTTCCTCTTATCTTGTTCATTAACTCAATAGATTAGTACACTTTAAAAGGCAGATGATGCCAAGCTGGGGGGGATGTTGATCTGCTGGAAGGCAGAAGGGTTCTGCAGAGGGACCTGGAACAAGCTGGAGAGATGGTTTGATTCCAACAGAATGAGGTTCAACAAGGCCAAGTGCCGGGTCCTGCACTTTGACCACAACAGCCCCCTGCAGCACTACAGACTGGGGACAGAGTGGCTGGAGAGCAGCCAGGCAGAAAGGGATCTGGGGGTGCTGATTAACAGGAAGCTGAACATGAGCCAGCAGTGTGCCCAGGTGGCCAAGAAGGCCAATGGCATCCTGGCCTGCATCAGGAACAGTGTGGCCAGCAGGAGCAGGGAAGTGATTCTGCCCTTGTACTCAGCAATGGTGAGGCCACACCTGGAGTGCTGTGACCAGTTCTGGGCCCCTCAGTTCAAGAAAGACATTGAGGCGCTGGAGCAGGTCCAGAGAAGAGCAACCAGGCTGGTGAAGGGAATTGAACACAAGACCTATGAGGAGAGGCTGAGGGAGTTGGGTTTTAGTCTGGAGAAGAGGAGGCTCAGAGGTGACCTCATCACTCTCTACAACTTGGAGGAGGTTGTAGCCAGGTGGGGGTTGGTCTCTTCTCCCAGGCAATCAGCAACAGGACAAGCGGGCACAGTCTTAAGCTGTGCCAGGGGAGGTTTAGGTTGAATATTAGGAGAAAATATTTTACAGAGAGAGTAATCAGACACTGGGATGGGCTGCCCATGGAGGTGGTGGATTCACCATCGCTGGGGGTTTTTAAGATGAGACTGGATTTGGTACTTAGTGTCATGGTCTAGTAACCATGGCACTGTTGGATCAAGGGTTGGACTTGATCTTGGAGGCCTTTTCCAACCAGGTTGATTGTATGATTCTGTGATTCCATGAAGACAGACATTACAGAGTGAAAAAAAGAGATAAGTCGCCGAAGTGCTCCCAGTCCATTTTTGCTGAAACGTTTCCTAGTATTATGAAATATATGCTGTCAGAAAAGTGTACAGAAGCTTAACTCTTTGGAGTAACTTTTTAGTTTTATGTAATCTTAAAATCTTTTATAGCATAACCTAAGTGTGTATGTGTTTACATGTACAATTGTATATACATGTAAGTATCAAGTCTGTGTAAATGACTTTGATCACTGATTGTAAAAATTAATTAAAATTTTCATTACCTGATTAGTCAAGAATAAAGAGTTCTTCTTTCTAGAAATAATAATAAAATAAACTTAAAATATTACAAAGAGAAACACCTGTGGAAAAAATAAATAATGTATGGAATTAAATCTTGCAGGCTATCTCTTAAGATATACATGATAATATAAGAATTTCAAGATTCCAAATATAAAACAAAAAACAACCCACACACCCCAAAATAGAAAAAAAGACAGAAAACCACTAAAAAAACCCCAAACAATGCAACCAAAACCAAAACAATAACAAAAAATTATTCATAAAAACTAGCATAGGCTAGTTAATAGTCACTGAGGACAAACCCATTTATGTAATGATATATGAATTCACAAAGACAGCCTTTCTATCATGCACTGCAGAACCAGAATTTTTCTGCCAAATGTGTATAATAAACACAGCTACATCTCATGCACAGAAGAATTCCTTTACACTCAGTGGAGAGATGCAGTTATTTTAAATTATCTGTACTAATTATTTAAATCCTACTGGAGTCACAAGATTCTGGCATCTTTTTGTTCCACACATTGGACACTCAAACAGTTCTCATGGAACTTCAGAATATCCATAGGATAAGCCCTAAAAGCAGGCTAAAGAAGGTCACACAGCTTTGGAGGGAAAGAGACTTTAAAGGTTTTTTTAAGTGACCGCTGGAATAATTTCTCATTAGAAACAGCCGATGTTCTATGATCAAACTGGGACCATCGCCACACAACAGACTAGGCATTTTAGTCATTTACTCTGAATGTGTTCATCATCTTTAACTCCACAGAATCAACCACCCTATATGAGATATTTAATTCTTCTAAGTTAAAAAATAAATTGCTAATAATAGAAGCAAGATTTTGCTACATCCTGTTGGACTCATATTATGACAAAGCACCATAAAATAGTTATATTTATTGAGTTGATATCATGTTTTACTGTGTCTTTCAGCTTTGTTGTTAAGCTTGCGCAGAGCAGTAGGTAAGGATTTGTTTGTCATTATCATCACCTGTAAATAAATGACACCTTAAATCCTATCTGAGTTGTAATTTGTTTGATGGGTATAAATGCTCAGTGGTAGAGTTGAAAAAAGTGTGATACTAAGTACATTACAATTTCTTGTCCATTGATTTATAACACTTATACAAAATGAAGTTTATACCCTGTAAATTCCAACACATGCTTATCTTCAAAACTCATTTAGCTTCTATGACATGCCAAAATAATTTATCTCTTCTACTGTATTACATTAAAATTGTAATTTATTATTCATTTCTTCTTTTCTCTTTGAAGACAATGGAGTATGCTTCAAAGATAAAATGAAGAATAATGTAAGGATGGCACAATCACAGCTTTGAAATCCAAGAAGCTCAGCAATAATGTTGATGCATGTAAAATAATAGTGGAAAATAATAAATAACACTATTTCTGATGTCCTTGACAATTTATTAATCAAAGATTTGAAAATGACTGATTCAAATTCAGCTGCTTTTCCTTACACTAACTCTATATGGCTAAGAAAACAACATAGAGAGGATGGGAAAAGTAGAAATATTAGCAGTGATTTGGCTGCAATACATTGCAGAATGTGCTATATTGATTGTATACCAATGATGCAGTGGTAGAGCACACTGACTTGTATCGACCATGTTATTTTGAAATTTATACTATCTTTAGTAATCATGAATCCTGTTAATAGCCCATACACAGCTAAATACAGGATTAGTTAAGGTGGACTGTGATATCTCTACATTCTGAAGCACTTTTAATGTGTTTACACAGTTTGATTTAACAAATTAATAACTTTTGCCAAGAATTAAATTCTGCACTAAAAAAAAAAATTAAGAAAACCCACAACAACAGGCAACACCATGGCAATACAAATGAATACAAATTGTGAATATAAAATAATTACAGGTAATGATACTGCAACAGAATATCTTCCTGGCTTCTAGCTAGTAAGAATTCAGATATCTTTTAAGTAAAGGATAGCATGCTCTGTGGGTCATAACTCTAGGTGCATTTTATTTTCATGCATCATTTCTAGTGGGTTTGAACTGGTGTCATTTCTTTCTTCAAGGACATATTTTAATTGTGTATTTTGTGAATAATCTGCTTTCTTTTTCACTACAACTTGTTCATTTCTAGTTCATTAAAACAGATCTGTTGAAAAAATGAACCATTTTACCTTTTTCTCATGTTTGTTTGTTTTCCCTGCCAATCATTTCTTTTCCAAACTCAAGTTTTAGTTTGTTTAATTTCTCCGTATACAGAAGTTGGCTCTCAATCATCTTTGACATTTTTTAAATTTTTTTACTTCTATTATATCTTTTCTGTGTCAGAAGTACTGTGCACTGCTTTCAAGGTTTTGTTAACTGCAGAATAGAATTACATATAAAATAGCTAAAGGCTATGTTATAGTACAGGCATCCAGACTAATTTGAAGGCATATGTGAAATATTAGCTTTCATCATTTGTGACCCTCTAATACAGAAATCATAACATCTAAGAACAAATCTCTTTTCCTTCCAGAAAAATCAACCCCACAACCAAAAAACCAAACAACAACAAAAAAAATAACCAAACAAACAAACCCCCCAAACAGTCAAAACCCAAATGAATTGTCTTTTTGTATCTTGGCATTTGGTCAAAATAACTGAGAACTGCATTGTTCTATTACTTTGACTTAATATTACATCTGTTAACCTTCCCTGCAATTTTAAGTGTTTATTGTCCTAATTGTCAGCTATGTGACATAATTTAATGTTGTTGATACAGTGTGGGAGGAGAAATATTGCTCTTACATTCTCTCTTATGGCAGCCGGCATTTAGATAGTGCACATTTCTGACCTTGAATTAAGCTTATTACCTTAATTTGGTCCTAGATGATAGTGTACTTTCAGCTGTAAATAGAAGAATTTCGTTTAATTTCTTCTGTTCGGCATGGATGATAGAAAAACTCGATATCAATCTGACTTCTCAAGAAAAGCAAAACCTTATATCAAAGTCTTGGCTCAGACAAGATGAAGGGTTTTATCTAGAAGCAGACCTGGTTTAAAGGTATTCTAAAAAGAGAAAGAACCTGAATGGTTTGGGTTGGAAGGAATCTTAAAGATCATGTAGTTCAGTGTCTCTGCTGTGGGCAGGGACACCTTCACTAGAACGGGTGGCTCAAAGCCCCATCCAACTTGGCCTCGAACATTTCCAGTGATGACTTATCCACAGCTTCTCTGGGCAACTTGTTCCAGTGCATCACCACCCTCATAATGAAGAAATTCTTCCTAGCATTCAATCTAAATATACCCATTTTCAGTTTAAACACATTCCTCCTTGCCTACCCTTTGAAGAAGTTCCTCTTTAGCTTCTTCTATGCCCCCTTTAGCTACTGGAAGTCTTCAATGAGGTCACTCCAGAGCCTTCTCCTCTGTGCTGAACAACCCAAATTCCTTTCAGCCTGTCTTCATGGGAGATGTGCTCCAGCTGTCTGACCATTTTCATGGTTGTCCTCTGGACCCTCTCCAACAGGACCATACCTTGTGCTGGGGACCTCAGAGCTGGATTCAGCACTCATCATATCTCATTTCATATATTTGAGTACTAAATACATTTTAATTATTTCATTAAAAGTGAATGCAATAGAAAAGTGTTTAATAACGAGACAATAGTGATAAGTTGAAAATATAAGTAGAAGCACTCCAATAAACTTTTTGGATTGAATTTATTAAAAAACCTACAAGTAGCCTAAAAAACTAAGCTAACTGTATTGATGTAAATACTTAAGTTTTTTTACAGTAATTTGCATCTACACAAAAAACAGGTTCCCACTTAAAAAATAAGGGTTAATTCTCCAAACTTTTAGTTTTTATGATAATTTTTTGTCTATATTACAAAAAGTAATTTCCATTATTAAGGTACACTGACATAAAATTATCTGTGCTTCCTTCTTCTTGGACAGGAGATTCAGTTATGGGTACTACGGCATTAAGAGCACTTTGAGATCTTTACTACAATGTACTTAAACAGCAATGAAAAGCATATAAAATCATTTAACATAAACATCAATTCCACTACACCTTTTTTACTTTCATTATTATTTTAAAATATATACACTTATGATTAATATATTAGCCAATTGCATTCCTTAAAATTAAATATGAACATGCATTTACTTCACAGTATACTCCAAGAACTTGTCTGTCTGAATAAACCTAAATAAGACAAGTGAAGCCAGACAGTATTTGCTTTCCTCTTCACCATGAACTCAAAAGGCTTAAGGAAAATCAAAGCCCTTCTGAACATGCTCTCCCTGCAAGGGCATCTTTTCCAATTGCTTTTTAAACCTCACAAACTTTGCTTTCAATCCAGTTGTTGGAACAGAATTTTAAACGTTCTTAATCAAAGACAGGAATCCCAAAGACTAAGATGTCACAAAGATTTTGAATAAACTGCAAAAGGACTGCAGTCAAGAAAAGAAGGAATGTAATGCCAGTGTCATGACAGAAAGTATCACAAGTCATTGTGTGCTTATTTTAAGAAATATCGAGCACCATTGATAGGAATCTTCACGTCAAATTTATTACCTATGAAGGATGGTACTAAGTAAAATGTCAAAAATTTTAGACACAACTCTGAAAAATCACTTACTAATTAAGATATAAACCATGTGAAGATACTGCTTTCATTTGTAAACTAAGAAGCAAACCAGTGTCCTAGTGTCAAGGGAAAAAAACTGAAAACACAAAGGTCAGTCTTTAAGTTCTCTGACAAGACTTTTCATTAATCTTATCTTCTCTAAGCACTAAAGAAATCTTATGTCAGGAAATGGCTGTTTCTTATTAGACAATTCAAAAACATGTCTAAGATTTAAGAGAAATCTTCACAGCTGACATGAGGTTGATTTACATGGTTTTAATCATGCCATTAAGCTTTAATTATTTAAATTAATTGTCTAGTTTAAAATACTTGGCCAATGTCTGTTACAAATGAACAAACAGTTGTACCACACCTTGAATATATAAAATATAGAGAATAAATCAAACTTCTGAGAGGTGAACTGTAAAACTTACAATAAATGCCTAATTTTTACAGTGATAGATGTAGACAAAGCAAATCCTACCACTAAAGCATATGACTCCACAGACCCATGTTACATCCCTAAATCTGTTTTGCAAAAAATGAAGGAAACTATGAATTCAAAAGGACATCACAGAAGCTGTAATGTCTTGATCAAGTGTCCAAAACACCTGTAACAATGTTGAGCAAAGGGACAGAGCTGTTTTTGCCCACCAAACACACACACATACACAAAGAAATAGTAAAACATTGGTTTTCTGAATTATTTTAGAAGAAAATCATAAAATAAATGAAGATTCAGGTAGCAATATGTTCTTACCTACTAGCTTGATGACTCTATCAGTGCCTTTCCCAGAGTCTCCAATTTGCTATTCTATGTCTAGTTTTAGTATTGCATTGTTGTGCACCCTGGGCTCTGACTTTTGAGAAGATACTAAATTCTGAGAAAGCTATAGGAGAAAGTATATCAAATAGAGCTGTTCAAGAGAGAATTGCAAACTCAAATTTTCAGACAGAACTAAGGACATTGAGCTGTGCATAGCTGGTAAAAGTAAAGGATTCAAAAACAAAAACATGGACATAAGAAGATATAAAACCTGTCTAAAAAAAAAAAAAGAAACAAAACAGTCTGCAGCTCAGAGACATTGAGCCATTTGAAATAACAACAGAGTGCAATCAACTTATAAGCAATCATGCGGTCAAATCCTAAGGCATCTTATTGTATGTGATGACAATATTAAAGTCCATCTTACAAGTTGTTAGTCTTGGCTGTCTATTATGTAGGTTTGTCCAGTAGATACTGCCTTGTGTTTAATCTACTTAAACATGTAAAAATTGACCAAGCTTGGTTCCCCAAAGAGGTAGCAAAGTATGATTTTGCACTTCATAATAAATATCCATTAATTACTTAAATTAAAAGCATTTTATTTAACATGAAATAATTGCTATCTGGGTACCAAATATCCTTTGTTCTTACCAGCTTTTGAAAGAACACATGCAATTTGATAAAAGCCTTTTCCTTTCCCCATTCCCTACCTTCTTCATCAAAGCAAAGAGAAATAAAAATACCAAAGACATTGCAGGGAGGGAAATACATTGATATTGTGATTGAAGCTGAGTACTACAGGCCAGCAATAGCACAGAAGCCAGAAAGCCAGATCAGTGAGGTGTTAGGGCAAAGTTAACATGCTCTACGAAAAAAACATGTTATCACAAACATCTGCAGAACCAAATATATAAATATCATGAAGTATTTCATCAGAATTAGAGACTTAAATACCTCTTTCATTGACTCAGCATGACTAAATGATCTGCCTGTGCAAGTTAGATTCTGAAAGGTGGAGTTAAATGTAAGTCCAGAAACAAAGGAGAAGCAATTGTTAATTCATGCAGAACAGTATGTTGTTAAAATATCCTGTTTTCTTTAAATTCCTATCAGATTTACCCTATTATTTGTATTGTAGTTATCATGCAGAGAAATGAAAAGTGGCTTTAACAGGAGTCATAACAGAAATCTTAGGAGCCTCAGTTGTGTATGTTCCTGAATTTAGGTGAGATAAATATAACGCATCTTTGACATACACTGAAGATTACACACAAAGATGCCAATGAGCTCATTCTTTTATTTCTGTTCTCAACATTTTAATGCAATCATTGCAGATTTGCTACATTCTGGTTTAATTTTTTTTTTTAATGGAGTAGGAGTGATTTTTCTATTTGTAATTTTACACTAATCTCAATTTAAAATACATGCAAGAACTTGTTTATTAGTTTCTAGTAAATTCATGTCTGAATCTTCTACATTCCTGTCCAAAAATACTGATCTATTGATTAATTTTATTTTTCAAAAGCAAAAGGAAAATCAGTAACTTTGTTTGATCCTACTACTTGTCAGATAAGATTAGATCACATGCAGACTCTGAACATTATTAGAGTCAAAATGACCTCAGAATTATCCTATCAAAATTCCTAGGATCAAACCGTAATCCTAACAGTAGTTGTTATATCCAAATAAAAAAAGGAATTGAATCAGCAGACCTAAGTTGTTATAAAGGGTACTAGACTACATCAAAGCAGATAACAAAATGGCTGTGCTGACTGTCCACCATAAGAAAGTAAACTTATAATTTTTAAAACAATTAAATATATTTTTCACTGTTAGTATAGTATACAAACTCAACAGGGATAGTTATGATTTAAATATGTACCTTTAAATGTAGTCTTTTTTATTAAACTTTCACAGTATCTTGGGCTCCTGTAACTCTCAGATGTTATCTTTAAAATTATGGTAATAATAATAAAAAATAAAAAAGTAAAATTGAAATGCCAAGAACACCTTGACAATATAGATGTCGTGTATTAATAGTGCTAGTAGAAGATAGAAATAATAAGTTAACAGCAATATATCTGAAAACTTGAACAAAACCTGTTTATTAGTTTCTAGTAAATTCATTAAAATAAAACATTGTTTGTATTGAATCCAACTGTTTATTTTAGGTGAAGATTTGGAACTGCTGAGAAGTAGTCCTTCATGTGAACTGTCCTTCATGAGAACTGCCCTTCATGTGATAAGAAGGTTCTAAATCACAAAGCATTAGGTGAGAGAAGGGGTAGGTTTAAAACCCTAGGACTCAATTCAGTTGTTAAAACATAGATGTCTCAATCAACTTGAGATTTCTTGGCTGGAACCCAGCTGGCTTCAACTTGCTACTTCAGGAAGACTGAAGGTTGTCTAAGAGGTATTGTACCATAACTTCCACACTCTGGCAGGTTACAGTAGCATTACTTACCCAGGTGAGTACTAGGCATCTGTCACAAAAGACCCTTCTGGAAGAGTAGTTCCTAGGTAACATTTGTCAGCTCCATATTCTGGAAAGCTCTCGAGTGCATAAAAGTGGATGGATGTCAGTCCTTGGTCAACAAAATTGCCCCCTATATTTATGAGGTGTAATTTGGAGTAAATCAATCCAATCTTTTTATTTTTTGAAAAGGGCCTTTTACAGAGCACAGTACATCTCACCTATTCACTATACCTTCAGTAGAAGTAGAAAATTGTTTTTTCCATCAGTTACTGAATATTCTGAGTTGGAAGGAACCCACATGAATCACCAAGTACAACTCTTAGAGGAATAGACAGAACTCAAATATGAACTACAGATACATTGTTCCTCTACACATTAATCACCAGAAGCTTGTTGCAGTAGACATCTGTACAGCACATCTTAGCAACAAGGCTTCACAAATGTGAAGTGACAGTACCTGTCCTCTAAATGCAGTCAGAAGAATCTCATATATATTAGCCCCCCTTTCTGTCAAGGACTCACTCAGGCTTTGGAAATCTAAGGGCACTCCTGATGTGATACCATGACCTTTCCATGTTGAGGGAATACACAAATACAAAGCCTTCTTAATCAAAGTATGTTTGAGCTACCAAACCAGTATGTAGTTAAATTTCCTTCTACACAAGTTATGTTTCAATACCAAAACAATGTTATAAGTTTTTTTCACCCAAAACAAGGAAAGCAAAAATTTGACTGTAGTCAGGCAATTACAGTCACATAGCAGTAAGAAGTCTTTTATAGTTTTGGTTTTTTTTTTAATAGTTTTTTTTTGTTTTTTTTTCCTAGAGAAGTCTTTTAAGGGGAAAGGAAAGAACAGATTTTCCTCTTCCTTGTGCTTTCAAATTATTTATAGCCTAGAGTTGGAGTATATCTGTTATCAAGTTCATTTTTTAATAACATTACAAAATACAGTAGTAGAATGTAGAGAAGGAAACTGAAGAGCATACTTGTGAGAAGATATAAAGGGTCATATGTAATGGCCCATGTATCTGGTTGCCTAACTTATTCTTGAAAATCTTTGAAGAGTGAGATTTTACTAATTTCCTAGGTACTCTATAGTCCTAATTACATTCTCATTCAGAAGCTTTGGTTTTCTTTAGTATCAAACTTTAATCTGCATATAAGTACAATATTTTGTTGTCTCAGTTCACAAGAACCTTTTATAGCCTTTCCATTTTTTTTAAAAAATCCCATGTTTTCACTTCATTATTTTTTGCCTTTTTTTGCTACTTTCCTCCTTTTATAACTCCTGTCCAACAAATTATAGTCCATCAATTATTCATCATGAATGTGGCTTTCTAAAATCCTGATAATTCTTTTGCTTCTGCTTAGGACTCAGCAATTTGCTAGAATCTCTTTATAATGTACAGCTGAAATTTCATGTTATATATATAATATTACAACTAAGTATATATATTTATCATGTAAATATTTTACTATTAAACTCTCTAATTGAAATTATTAATAATGTTAAAATAAGATTATTTCTTGTATTTTGCATTTACATGGCATTTTGACTCTTTCAATTTGAGGTCTACTAGCATCCAGAAATGTAAATTCCTTTGGCCACCATGTTTCCTATTATTTATGAAACGTCTTATCAGATATAATACCTTTCCTTTGTCATTATTGATTTTATTTTTGTCCCTTCTTTGAGTTATGATACCATCACTTAAAAGTGCTTTCCATTTCTTTTGCAGTTTTTTGCCACCATTTGTCATCATCAAATCTTCTCTCATTCTTCTGTGGAAAGTGTTTAGTGAAAGTATTTTAGAGAATTCAGCCTGGTTCCCATTATGTAAATATTGGTGCATAATTTAAATATAAACAGGTATAATGTCATGTGCTTCTAGAATTTCCTTTTCTGAACAGACAAGGTGAAATTAGAAACAAGCGAGTCTAAATACTGGACATTATCAGAGCCTATGCTCACATAGAGAGCAGAGTTCCTTGAACAACTCAGTGAGGATGGGATAGCCTAGTAAGTTACACAGATAACTTTATTCTTGTACCTGATCGCATTATGCACACCAGGCAGTAGTACTCACAAGAAATACCTTCCAGCAGGACACCAAACAAGATTTATCTCCCTAAATAATAAAGAGTATAGTCAGGGTCTATTACAAGTAAAGGACAGTTATGATTCTTGGGCATTACAAATGTCCAGCACAAGCAGACACTTACTGGCATGATTCTCCATGGATCTTATTAGCCCTGTACTTTACTTTCATGGTGAAATGCAAGTAATAAACTCTAAATGTCTATATAGGACTATCTTTCTTGTAGAGTAGCTGTAATTCCATCAGTTTTAAGTTCTCAGTGAATATTTCTGTCAAACATAGAAGAATTAGTCTATTATTATTTAATTACAATATTCTACTCTTAACATTAATTTGAAAGGGACTATAATAGAAAGTTTAAGTACATATCCATTTTCTCATACACATACAGGTAAATGTGTTTATATACACCATTTTTGCCTTGCCTTGCCTTGCTTTGCCTCCCTTCTCCTTCCTCCTTGCCCCTTTCATTTCCTGTCCTGTCCTGTCTTCTCCTCATCTCTTCTCTCCTCTTTTTCTGTTACACATTTGAAATCTATGTTATATAAAAATACCTCGAAATAACAAGAATTTTCTGTACTTTATTATGTCTTTCCACAATGCAATAAGTAACAAGGAATACAATAACAAGGACTTAATTCTACTTTTATTTTTATATACAGAAAACTTTACTCTCTGCCCAACTCAGGTGAAAACTCCTTGCAATCTAAATTCTCTATGGGTAATATACGTAGTATATAGTCACATAGAAATATGTGAGTTTGGCTCATCATCTTGTATATTTTTAATTAAGTCCAGCAGTGAGGATTCATGCTAGTGAGACTAAAATTTCAATAGATATTGGAGTTACTCTATGTGAACTATTTAGTATTGATACTAGACATGATGATGATGATGACTTCATACCAAAGCCATGTCAATATGGAAAACCATGCAGATATTGATATGTTATTGATTCAACTTAATATAACTCTATTCACTTGTTTGACCAAAATGTGTATGACTTTGATTTTTTTTTTCAAGAAATAAATAGATGGGCATAGTGATAATTTAAAGATGTGAATGTCTCAATGAAAAAGAAAAAAAGGGATATAAAACCCAAAATAACCACAAAATTATAGATATGGTAAGAGGAAGGACACCCCAGCAATTTTATATGTTTTTCTCATAACTGTCCTTACATAAAAAGACATTTAAGATGTCAGGTGCCAGATATTTTCAGTTCCTTGCTACACTGAAAACCTCAGTTATTTGTGGCTGCAACCTCGGAATTAATCCTTCAGCAATTTAAAGGCACAACACATGTGCTTTTCGTTTGTTTAGCATTTTTTTTCCAGCTTACAGACATGCAAGGCAAACGGAGAGAAACTTTCTTTCCCTTGCACACATGTGCAGATGCACTTGAGATACTCATCATAACTGAAAATCCTTTGACTTGTTTCACATTATAAGCATGTGCCAAAAATAAAAGGTCAAATGTCATAAACTGCATTCTCAGATCTCAGAGGTGGAGCAGAGTGTACTTTCTGTAAGGAGGTACATGAAGCATCTTGTTTAGACTGTTGCAAAGAAAAAAGATGCTTGCAGGGGTAAGTGTCCAGGTAAACATTGATGGATATGCCCTTTGATTGAAGTTAAGTCCTACATATTTTATTATTTGGGTAGAAAAATAAAAAAATAAAGGAAGAATCACCTGGAGAGTAAGTGGTTCTATGTAATGATAGAAGTAGTAACAGATGCCAGGTACCCACCAAAGGTGCTCTATCACTCACCTCTTCAACTGGAGAGAGGAAAGAAAATATAACAAAGGGTTCATAGCTTGAGGTAAGAACTAGGAGAGATCACTTACCATCACAGGCAAAACAGACTCAAAGTGGGGATATTAATTGAATTTATTACTAACAGAATCAGAGCAGGAGACTGAGAAGTAAAATAAACCTTAGAAAAACACCTTCCCCAGACTCCTCCCTCCTCCCCAAGTTCTACCTCCTCCTCTGTGCCAACAGAGCAGGGGGGACGCAGAATGGGGATTCCTGTCAGTTGTTGTTTCTGCTGCTGCTCAGAGAGAGGAGTCCTTCCCCTGCTTCTCATGGGGTTCCTCCCACAGGAGACAGTCCTTCACTAACTCCTCCAATGTGATTCCATCACATGGCACCAGCTCTTCACAAACTGCTGCAACATAGGTCACTTTTCCATGGGGTTCAGTCCTTCAGGAACAAGCTGCTCCAGCATGGGTCCCCCACAGGGTAATAAGTCCTAGCAGGGAAACATGCTCCAGTGTGGGGTCCTCTCTCCACATGTCCACAGGTCCCTGTCAGGACCCTGCTCCAGCATGGGCCTCCCATGAGATCACTGCTTCCTTCAGGCATCCACCTGTCTTGGCATGGGTCCCCTGCACAGGCTGCAGATGGATCTCTGCACTTCTGTGGTCCTCCATGGGCTGTGGAGGCACATCCTACCTCACCATGATCTGCACCATGGGCTGCAGTGGAACCTCAGCTCCGCTGCCTGAAGCACTTCCTACCCCTTCTTCCCCACTGACCTTGGTGGCTGCAGAGTTGTTCACATGGTTGGTGTTATTCTGCTCTTCTCTGGCTGAACAGTAATTTTTTTTCTTAAATATGTTATCACAGAGGTGTTACTATAATTCCTGATTGCCTCGGCCTTGGTCAACAGCAGGTCCATCCCAGAGCCAATTGGCATTGGCTCAATGATACATTGGGGAAGCTTCCGGCAGCTTCTCACAGAAGCCACCCCTGTTAACTCTGCCTGCTACCAAAACCTGGCCACAGAAACCCAGTAGCTGAATTCTAAAATTTGAAGTAAATAAAGGAGGTTTATTTCCTTTTTAGGAAAAATAGATAAAGGGTGAGACAAATTTAAAATCGTAACTATCCTAGGCACTTTTATTAAAGTAAGTCTTTAGACTGTTTCACATTTTACTCAGTACAATATATAAGGGACTGTTTACAGTGAAATTTTCAAGGGAGAAAACCAGAACAAGAGTTTTAGGGGTGAATCAATTTATAAAGGACAGAATAAATAAATTAGTGGACTATAACCTATCAAATATAAATTCTTAAAATAGGTGGAAGAGTGGGAGTGGAGATACAGTCCAGGTCACTTGAACCATCCAAGTGGGGAACTATGTAGACAATGGAGATTCTTAGCTCCAGTCAAGACTTGAAGTGGAAACATCTGTTTGAGAAAATTTATGTATTCATACTTCCTCCAGATGCTTATCCAGTTAATTTTGGCAATTATTTGTTTTCCTTTTTGCTTTACCTGACATCTTAACATAAAAAGAAAAGTTCACATATTATACTAATGCTGGGAGAAGCCTGCATCTAACATTATAGATGGACATGGGCTATATTCCAGAGGAGCATTTTATGTTACTTTATAAATAGATTTGAAGTGAAAGCCAAAATAAAACAGTGATGGAATGCAGGACTGGCTCCTCAAATCTTTCTCAGATTTGCAGTCATTGCTAGGTGAGCACAAGGCTTCTTTCCCAGTTTTCAGAAAAATTTGGAGTGCTTATTGGGAACAGTTTCTGGCACATAATAGTTCCCACACCATGCCTAAGGAAATTTACCTGATAACCTTTTAAATCTTTTGAGTTTTTCCTCAAAATACTCAGTTCACAGTAAGTTCATAATTTCTTCAGGCCGTGCCCACTCTGATATCATTCAGTATTATGCTTTCACTCATCATGATGATAATGGCTGGTGCACACTTGATCAGGTGCAGTTGTTGAACATAGTAATTGAATGTGAAATTTTTGCATGTACATCATTGGGTAATATTTATTGGATGTCTTATAAACTATTATCTACTAATGTTTTCAACTAAGCTCTACATAAATTAATAAATTAAAAGCTGCAGAGCAAGATGTGAAAGAGGAAGGAAGGAAGGGTGATTCACACATCAGTGATGATTGTATCCCTAGAGAAACCTGACAAAACAGATGCAGCAGTGATCCAGCTGAGTTGGCGATTGCAGTTGCAAGGCAGTGAGGATAAGAGCATTTGAAAAGTCAAGGATAGTAGTGTTTACACCATAGCCTTGGAGTAGGTAAATGAAAGGTTACAAAGATACAAGTGAAAGGAAGCCTGTGAAGTAAAACAAATGAATATCAGATTACGCAAGGGAATATAACACAAGACTGAACAACAAGGAACTGACTGCAAATAGTGCATTAGTTTTCCTTACGTAAGATAGAAGTATTATCCCTAATTTATGTTTATAATGAATGTAACATTTAAAGTGCTAACTTCAAAGAACTTTCAGTCTGCTCAGACAACTTGGACATTTAGTACATGCTTGAATCTGGAACAAAATTTAACAACTGATTCTTACACCGCAACAGTTATGACTGTCAAATCCCTTCAAGAGGCGTTATTGTTTTTTAGACTTCATAAATGATACATACATGGATGCATGTTGAAAAAATACAGTCCTTACATAAATGTTGCATGTGGCTGGCATTTACTTCTTTGTACAAGCTTCATTTCTATAAGCCCTTGAGTTTCATAGTCCCAGTTTTGAAGAATATACAAACTTGCCCAAAATGTGTAGTTTTCATGGAGGTGTTACACCTCTTACAGACAAGATTCCTTCATTTCCAGAACGGAATCCCCGACAGTTTTTCAAGTTGAACGTGCCTAAACATATCAGAATGACCAAAAACATTACAAAGTTAAGGCTTTTTCCGGTCATAGCAAGGAGGAAATATCTGTACAAAGTTTAAGATGGCTGATAATGCTGGATGGTTCTCATGGTAATAACAATTTAGTTGTCACAAGGGTTTATATTCAAGATGGTTAAAACAGTGAAGTCAAGGAACAATGAAGTTCTATCAGTTTTAACAGCAGGAAAATATAAGTAAATTGACCTAGATATTTCAAACATGAACTAAGGATATAATAAGGAGCACCTTTTGTGAGTTGCAAAGTTTACAAAAACATAGGGTGGATAAGAAACAACAGAAATAAACTATCCTCTTTTTTTTTTTTTTTTTTTTTGCTAACAGGAATGAGTTAATAGAGAATTTGACAACAGAAGGCAAATCCAGTAAGAGTAACTGTGGAATTTACGAACCTTAAAATGAGGAGAAGGAATATTAGTAAATATAAAACACTTGTCCTAAAGACAAGTCATATCTAAACTCAGGAAATAACAACAGAAATGACATGGGAATTAAGTGTAAGGTAAAAAATTTTTAGAGAGCTGTCTTACATAAACAATACTTGAAGAAAAAGCATAAAACCCAATCATCCATAAACTAGCAACTTGATTAAGTCAAAATAGATGAGGGAGAGTTGAAAACAGTGAAAAGGGAGATAAACTAGTGTTAGAAAATAAAAAATTGCGTCACCATACAAGGAGTAAAAAAAAAAAAAAAAAAAAAAAAGAAAGAAAGATAAAATGAGACAGCATCTGTAAGAAATGGTTATATAAATACAGTCTAGTTTTCCTACACAATGTTCCCCATAAATGGATATACACAGACATTCACACACACTTTTCTTACACTGTCTCTTCCCCATGACAACTTTTCTTCTTTTGGGTCTTGAATCATTTCAAATTCAGTAAGTTTCAGAGTATGCCAGCAAATTATATCATATGTTCAGTTGTCTCTTCCTATTAAGTACTTCTGGTTGAAGGCTGAACTACCTTGTCATACCCTACATTATGCTGAAAAAAAGTTATTCTTTGGCAAAGGCACACATCAGTATCCCAGTAATATATATAAAGGATGCACATCCATATAGTTCTTAGTTAATGTAAGATTGCTCTGTTTAATTGGTTCCATTAGGATATGCAAACTATGTAAAGATTGAAAAGGTTAAAAAATGGTTTCAGTAGTATAGGAACAAAAACTGACAATTCATTTAATTTGAGATTTTCATTATGTGCGTGAACAGCTGCCTTTGTCATCTAAACTTTCCTGTCAGTGGAGAAATACAGGCATTTCTAGAGTGGATTGACCAGCTCGGTATACATCTACTTTTTATCAAGTGAAAATTACTTTTTCTTCTGACAAGGAATTATAGATGTGACCCGGGGAATAAATCATTATGTAAATATCTACAGTATCAGATGAATCCCTCTCTAAGCCTGGAAATCAGGAATGTTTATGTGTGTAGAGATTATGCTTATTAAATGTTCTGCTGACAGAATATAACCCACCCAGCAAAACCAATAAGTTTTGATTCTGATTTGGCAGCATAAATAGAATGCTAAAATATATTTTCAGTGCGTCTTCATGTTTTGCACAATGAATCTATGCTTTATTGATCAAGATAGTAGATTTTGAATGGAACATTGTGCCAGATTATTATTGGTAAAAAATATCACTCACTTCTCAGCTATATTTAAAAGTGTTGCAAAACAAAACAAATGCTACTTAGATGTGTATGGAGGGAATAGTATTACTAAAATTTTCCATACTCCTCTAGGAGTCATTGTGACAGAATAATTATTCTGGTTTGTTTGGCATAATACATACCAAGAAATTATAAGTCAGATAACAATAGTTTACTTCAGATACAGTTAACTTGAATATTTATTTGACAAAGATTGACTAAAACTAATAAAGATTTAATTTCCCTTTTAAAAGGTTGCAAACTATAATTATAAATAAGAACCCATGAAATGTTATAGTACAAAAAAAAACCAAACCCCAAAACATTTACTCCAGAATAAATTATTTATGTTTTACAACAACTACTATATCTATTTATCTATTACCTATTGCTGTCTTCATCTTCCTATTGATTACCGTTTTGTAAAGTTTTACAAAGTCTTGAAAAAATTTCTAATTATGGATTAATTTCCTAATTATTGAATAAAATACACCACCACTTTTTTTTTTTTTTTTTGCTTTAAGTAAGCAAAATATGTCCATTTTAGTTTTAAATTTTAGTAAAATATATTACAAATTCAATCATTTACAGTGAAAAAATAGTATATTCTGTACAAAGTCAGTTTGCTCTTTAACTAAAATAGTATTTCAGGTTTTCTGCATGCTTTCAAAACCCTAAAAAAAACCACAAGATAAAACCGAAAAATAAAAAATGTAACAAGGATGTCTAAATGATTGTAGGCTAACTGCATAAAGAAACTACAGAATGAATTGCAACACAGTTGCAGTTCTGTCCTTGCTGTCCTTTTGGACTAGATGGAAAGAGTGACTTCCTCACAAAATCTTTTGGAGACTCATACACCATTCCTCTATGAGTCAAAATTAGAAATGGAAGTCGGAGCCATTCTTAGTTTTCAGAAATAATATCCAAAGTAGTATTAAAACCAAAAATCTCTAGGAAAAAAACAATACATGGAGAGATGGTAATGCTTTGGTTCTTATGCATAAATATACTAGGAAATATGTAGATAATTTTAAAACAAAACAAAACAAAAAAGTTGCTTTCAGAAAATTAGAGAAAAGTCTAGTTTAGAAGGTACCTCTAGCGACCTTCTGTCCCAGCCTTCTGTTTTAAGCAAGACCTCAGCTTGTCTTGCCCATGATGTGGTTCTGTTACCTAAGCAGCTGATTTTTTTTTAAATTCATTCAGCTCTTGATCTTTCTTTAGTTTACCTAAAGAAGTCTCAGTTATTTGATGCAAACCTTTTTTTTGTCCTTTTTTTTCTTTCTACCACACTGCAGTGTCCTATGCGCCTTGCTGAAGAGCTGAAGAACATTTTTAGCCTTGAACAGACCAATTTGGCAGAGAATTTTCAGAACATGAAAAGCAAAGACAAGTTGGAAACAATAATGATGTCCCATATTTACCCAGCACATATGCAGATGGAATTGGCTTGCAATTTTTGTCTTGTTTTGGTCAAGTCAAAGAGAAATAATGCTTACCTAAATCAATTTAATTAAACTTTGCTATTTGTCCTTCTGTTTTCTTTAAATTGCAATGTCCAAGTGATGTCATCAATTAATTCATTGCATTTGTACCATAATACATTCATTTTCATTAACCTGTTTGAAGAAGAGTAATAATAAAAATAGTTACACATTCAATAGAAAAATTTTCCCTGTAGTGTTAGTTAATCAACAGCTGCACTTTCCAAACTTGTTCTCATCCAGATTATACTAAGGAATTTAAAAAAATGCTTGCTCTAAATGACTACTAGTCATATATGACTCTTATATTTAAGTTTCTTCACTGAATATTATTTATAAACTTGTTTTAGCAGTTGTAAGAGAGTTGTATTTCCATTTGTATTTTGATCTAGGATTAAAAAATGCAACTCCTTTAAATTTTGGAACTTGTCCAAAGAAGTTAATATTAATATGTGTTTCTACAAATCAATCCAAATATTATTACAAATTATGTCCAAGATGATCTCAAAGCCTTGCGTAAATGTTTCTTCTATTTCCTGAATATTTGCCTCATTTCCAACTTACAATTTGCTACAATATCTACAGAATGGCATGTGCTATTAGTGTTACCTTTTGGTCTTCCAGGTAAAGTAGACTGATTAATTTAATACAGTCATCTTCAACATACTTCACAATGTTAATGTAATATGCAATTTAATTGTCTAAATGAACTACCTTTTAATGTAAAACTAGTGAAAAAGGATGAATTTTCTAAATAATTTATATGTTCTAAGTGGACCATGCCAATAGCTGTGTTAAAAAAGCTGCCCAGATGAAAGGGACCTGAGTATATAGCACCTGAGCATGCTACTTTCTTGTATGGAGTATCTGAATAAGCTAAATATTCCAGATGGCTGAAGGGTAAACAAAAGAGCTATTAACATCTTGATTCATACTGTTGACATGATGGTAGTTACTGTATTCAACTGGGGATGGTAATAAAGTTTTCTGAATATTTCACAGTCAAGGACTTTGTGTTCGACTGTCCAATGAATACTAATATCTGAAGGCTTTTAGACTACAATAAATTCTTTACAATATACCTGCTTTACTTCCAGGTATAATTTATACAGATAAGGAAGGTTTGTGTGTCATATTTGCAAATTAAATATCATTACCTATTTAGAAGTGTAAATAATATAATGCCAATGATACATATCAACTATTACATCAACTATTAAAATAATTACTTTATCAGGATACTTATATGTTCCAGCTTTCTTTCTTGAGAACAAAACTATGAAAGACTTCAAGAGAACTTAATTTTCAGTAACTGCAGTGAAATTCTTCAGAGAAATAATCAAGTTGAATCAAACTAAAAAACAATATCCCTGAGCCAGAGGCAAATATTGTGAAATTTACCTTTCTGCAACAGAGTATGAGAGAATATGCTGCAGTGAAAGACAGGTCTATTAATCCTTTTCAGATAACATAGTCTGTTTAGCTTGCAGTATGCTTCTACACTTTGTGAATTCCATTGTAATTCTTTCAGAATCAAAATGGGGATGTTTTTCAAAGCATGAGTGTAAATATATTTCTAAAACTGTCTTTCATTCACAGTGTTTTTCATGCTATCATTAACTGTAAAATATAAAGTGCTCTTTCCATGGGATTTAAGTTGACATCAGATATCTTTTCTCACAAATCCTTTGTTTTCATTCCACAGCAATGCAAACAGAAATTACCCTAAACTGTAGAGGGATGATGACAATAAAAGACAAACAATTTCATCATCTTTATACTTGCTTTTGACACTTGCTTATTTTTTACAAAATAAATTCAAAGTAGTAAATAATGATTTTATTTTTAAACCAACTGAATACTTAATTTTCTCCCTTAAAAGTAACCAAAATAAAAAAAAATAAATAATAGAGAACATGAACTTTGGCTATTTTTATTTTTGAACATTCTCAATATTATTACCATTGAGCAATTTGAATACTTAAACATTTGAAATATCACTGCCAAAGATATGTACTTCAATAATATCAACATCTAACACATAGCTTTTTAAAAAACGTTTAATTACATAAAAGAATGCATACTACTTGTCTCTGCTATAAAGGACATATTTTTGCACAGTAATTATGAGGAAATAAAAGAAAATTGTATAACTTTGGTATTTTATTCTGTTATTTTACTATGCAGATTTTTTTTCCCATCAAAACTATTGTTGCATATATGTGAAGTATAAACTAAAGGTCAGGGTCTTATTAACACTGAGCAGTACTTACATCTCAAATGAGCACTTCGTTCTGTTGGACTGAGCAAAAATGTCATTCTATTTACTGTGAATATAATTAAAGGAAATTATTCCTCTGATCAGGAAACTAAGTAATTTTTACACAAGTGCACACACACACACAAAAATAAAAAGCCCATTTGTTTTTCTTAAGAACTATTTAACTGCAGAGAGTTATACTGTAATTTTAAATCTTGAACTTTTCTTCGTCTTTTTATTTAAAAAATGCCTTTAATTTGGGATATCTTATATAAATGTAGTAAACCAACATTACTTTTTAGTAATTATTGCTAACATATCTTATTGTACTTTGCCGAAGAAACAAAAGGAATGGATTCTTCTGGAGAGGTTAACCACATGACCTTAAATCAATTAAATTTTTAATTTCAAGAGATTTGGTTTTTAAACGGCACTTGATAAATTTTATGCAAGTATAAATTTTCGAACCTATATGCTATGGAAGAAATAAGTGAACTCAAAAATTTGCCTTTCAAAAGTCTTTATAAAAAGCTCAGTTTCTCTGCCGTGCTTATTCGGATTCAATTCTGTTACAGCAACTCTTCAGTTGCGAGAGGTCTCTGACTTTTCAGCCATACAGACAAAAGTGCATGTGAAACTCCTGATTGGATGAGAATCTAAGGGGCAGTCAGTCCTCCTGTTTTCGGAGGAGGAGCAGGGAAAACATGAACAAGCACATTGTTAGGGAGCTGAACTTACCAGTCTGGCTGAAGTAGGGTGGAAGGTGGAGAGGAATTAAGTATGGGAACATAAAAGAAGAAATACTGATCTATAACTCCAGGACCAAGCGCTTCCTTTACATATTATGCCATTACTCTGGTGAGCAAGTGGCAGTTAACAGCACAGACAAATTTCTCAGTCAATCTATAGTTATCATGCTGTTCTGAGAATATCTATAATATTAGAGTCACTGCAGGTATGGACTGAAGATATTAAAATTTACAACTTAACAGGGGTGTCATGGTTTAGTTGGTTCTTGGAAAGCAGGGAAGGAATTTTTTTTCTTCCCCCCTGCCCACGGCTGCAGAGCTATCAGGTAAGCACTTAAGAGACACAGAAGAACTAGCTCCCTCCTTAATTGCCAGATCTTAGTCTCCTAGGAAACAGGGCAGATGAAGGGCTCCTGTTTACTTTTTTCGTCTCCTGGGAAATGGAGGAGGAGGAGTTTGTGGGCTGGTGTGTGGCTGGAACACAGGTCAGAGTGGGAGCTGGGTGGTTCTTTCTGTTGTTCTGGACCTGTTTTGACAGCTGCAGGCACTGCTTGGATTCTTCATGGGAGAGGAGCTGTTTGGTTTTTTTCCTGGAGGGTTTTTTTTCCCTTTCCCCGTTCCCATTTGTTTTTTTTCCTGGTGGTGGTCCTTGTGCACATTGGGGGGAGAGAGAGGACGGTGCCAAGCAGTTTGACCAGCTGGAGTAAGTGAGGGTTGTCTTTTGTTACAGTTGTTGTTGTTTCCCTTCCCCCTCTCCCTCTCCCCTCTCCCAGTGTGTGGAAGGGAAGGGGGACCCAGTTTTTTTGGTTTCTCCCACACACCCCGGAGGGTGTTCTTCTTCCACCACCCCGCCCACATGGCGGTGACCAGTGATCCCACAGCGCCACCTAGTGACTGGCACAGGACACTACAAGTTCTGCATCTCCAGTGACCTAACGGTGCCCCCTGTTAAGTGTGGCTGGAATCGCACCAAAGGGCGTCAACTGAACTGTTTACTTTTTTCCCTTTACCTATTTATTGGTTTGTTTTTGAAGGGGATTATTTGTGGGTATAGGAGTATTGTTTGGTTGTTTTACTTATTTCTTTTCATTTTTTCTGCTAATACACACATACCTATTAATAAAGGGCTGTTGTTTTTTCCTTTCCCATAATTTCCTTTCCCTCAATCGAAGCCTCCTAATTTCAGATTTATAATTGCTTAGAGGGAGGGGTTTGGGTCTTTTCTCATAACTCATCCTCAGCAAAAGACCCGTGTCTCATTTAAAGTGGGACATGGGGGCTTCAGATGGGAGTGTACTTTGTATTTAGGTAAGAGTGCCTACCTGAGTAAGATGACTAAGCTACCATTACAGTCAGAAGAAATCTGTTGTCTAATAATACCTGAAAAATTATTAGAAACCTGTTCTTCATGAAATTACATGAGATCAAATGCAAACCTTTTAAAAAGGCTAAATAATGTATTGCATATATATATGCATATGTATATGCAAGCATAAAAAAAAAGTTCAATAAAAGAGAATATATGGTCGTGTGTGGATTTCCTGCACCAATCACAATTATTAATCAATGTATTTGGCTTGTAACAGCAATTCATCTTTTATGTTTTCCTCATCTCCATGACGTCAGAAGATCTATCAGTATTCAAGCGGCTAACAAACTATTCAACCTGGAGACTCAAGTGCACTCCTCAGTCAGAGGTAGAAATAGTCAATGATAAATAGGCTCATGTACACTCCTCTTAAAGTAGAGAAGAAACAAAAAGTGATTGTAAAATCCTTTCTGTACATTTCCATGCACCAAATAATAACTAATATATCATCACTGAAAACACTGCCAAAATTATTATTGAATACAAGAAAACAGGTATGCAGTTACATTTCTTTTATGACCCAGTATTATCTAACTAGACTTATGTCCAGCTTCTCCTCTGTGCTTTCAAGGGCATCTGGCAGCAGAATTTATTCATGGAATTCAAGAAACACAGAGAGGTGGTGGTTTGTCTGTAACCAGGGTGGAGGGAGAACAGGGACTGGATTAGGAGACTCTCTATTTTGTGAAGAACACAACAAACAGGTGATTTTTTTATCTTTTAATTGTAAATTTTTTGGCTCAGCAACTTCAGTTTTTCTAAAAATGACACTGCCTGCCTGATCCAAGTGTGGCTGCCACTACATGTAGGATTTTATACGTGATCATTTTTCTTTGAAAAGTTATTCAGTTCTGTTAGTACCACAGACTGTACTTTCACTTTCCTAGGTTTCTGGCAATTGAGTTGAAGGGATGGTTCTCAGACCTATTATTTTGGACTTATTTTTTTTCTTTGAAAGGCACTGTTTAAGTAAGTGCTAATTTGAGAGTATTTTACCAGTTGAGGAACTTCTCTTTAAGAAAATGTTCTTTTAATTTCAAACTGACACAGCCGTCCTAATACATTTTACAGCTGCTGCTGATAATGATACTTTGACCTTGACATCCAACCAAGTCCAAAATGCGTTAACAGTTCATTTCATTAGAGTCTGTGTAAAGAAACAACATCCTTGCACAAAATAATGCTTTTTATTGCTTCCAAATTTAGAGTTACCCATTTGGAAGTTTATCTGTGCCATTTGTTCTGACAAGTCACCAAACCAAAAAGAGATAACAGATGAGATATCAGTACACTGGGTTGAGATATATAAATATATAGTGTGACATATTTTCTTTCTGAATTCTAAGTTCTGCAGGCCACTTGATAACTAGTTTTTAACCTTTGAGTATTTTTCAAATGAAAAACAAAACTGAAAAATGTTTCTCCTCAAAGTGATACTACAGAAATAATTAAAATAAAAAAGTAGCAATTGACATGTCTGAGTGAAAAGCAAAAAACCAACCATTACAGAGTTATATCAAGTTTACATTGATATATTTCAAGTTTTCTCCCCAGTTTACAAAACCACAGCTGCCAGGTTTCTGAACTGGAGAACCCAAAGCAACTCAGCTCTTGTACTAAATTTCTGTATTCAAAACTCACTGAAAAGATTTGCCAAATCTGTTTGATTTTCATATACATTTTTTAACGTAAAATGCACAACTTATTTTCCTGTTTTCTCATAGGGGTATATATATATAAAAATATAAATTTATACAGTGAAGTGTCTTCAGTAATGATTAGTCTCTCTTATCACAGGAACACTGATTTATATTTTGTTCTTTATATGTCATATATCATCTCAAAAAAAAAAAAAAAAAGAACAATCACATTGTATATTTTGTTTCAACAACAGTGGCATGACATTTTCTTAACATTTCACTGACTTTATTGAAAAAATACCAGGCTGGATTTACAGAAGGTACACTCTCCTCTTTGAGGATTGGTATAATTGTAGAAAAAGGAGGTGCAATGCACTCAGATTGTAGGATGAATTTCAGAATGCCCTTGGCTGGCTGACAGAACACAGGCAGGGAGTACATATCTTCTAGTACTTCACTGGGTGAAATTATAGATTTTGACATTCATTCAAGCATCTCTTTGCTGTGTTTCTTTGCATGGTGAAAAATAGGTTATGACAACTTTTTTTGTATGATCTTTAATCAGTTGAAAAGTTGTGGGTCTGTGTGTGTTTAGTTTTTTTGTTTGTTTGTTTGTTTTGTTTTGTTTTGGTTTTTTTTCCTTTTCTTTCAGGTTATGTGTGTCCTTAATTTCCCTTATTTGGCTTTCAACCACGGGAGTATGTTCACCTTAATATTAATCAGTTGCAAAACAAGACCAACACATTTCACCTTATATTGCTCAATGTTTAATGTTTGATTCTCTGTTGTAATAACATCTTTTTTCACTTTTGAAATTGTAAATAAAACTAAAAGTGAGTGAAATTCTAGTATGTTTACTTTATTGACACCTAAACTACCTTTATTATCCTTGAACCCTGTCAAACAGAAGGTTTTTCTCTTGACAAGTTAAGGTGTATTATAAAATATTTCAGAACTAAATTTCTTGTGTCAAGAAGACAAATTTCCATGTGGAAGCAGGAGTAAAAATTCCTGATTTTATATGTAATTAAATATACATTGAGAGAGATACAATGTATGTGTGTGTGTGTGTAAAAAGTACTAAGGGGTTGCTATGGTAACAGCAGCTCCTAATTAAGACAGCATTATTTGTCCTACAAATGTATGTACTTTTGAAGCAGTTTTCTAAAAGAAACTTTTTTTCAGTACGTGAATAAGATAATGACAACTCTTTTCTGAATCAGAAAAGAGAAAGCTACTGTGTGTCTAAGTTCAAGAACAGCATCAGACACAAAGGATTCAAACTCTTTGTTAAAGTTCTTTGTTACAGCTTGTAAAATCAGGGGGAAAAAAGCCTTAATGGGAGAATGTTAAATTCAACTGACCTTTTCCATGTTTTTCTTTTTTGTCAAAGAAATCTTGTCAATAGGCAAGAGACATAAGAAGAAGTTCAGCTATTTCCTGAGAAAGGTAATACAGAAAAAAAGTCATGCTTCCAGAATTCATTTGCATATAATAATGTTTTTTGGATGCTAAGGTGTAGTACAGACTGAATTAATACATTCCTCTAATTAATATTCAATCATATCAAATATGCAAAAGCTTTCCCCTCACACCAGCAGCCTTTACTAACTCTTTATAATGGTAAAATTAGGTTGATTCTAGGATTATCCTTAAAAGTAGTACAGACTTTCATATGGTGAATACTGTCCCCTTCCATATGGGGATGATGCATCTGAATCCTAACATTTCCTATCTGCAAAACCCCTATAAGATCAGTTATTTAATCATGAGAGATTAATTGAGGCTAAACTGTAGAAATATATTGCTGGAGGTAAGGAATTCTTTTATGTTAAAGAAGATGACATTCTGACAGTAAGTCCAAGAAATAATGACTCTTATCTAAAAAATGACTACAAGAAAAAACTCTACATCTCAGCAGAACTTTAAAAAAGGTATTATAAAAGTATGCCTACTAGAAGTCAATAGCAAAACACCCATTTAAAAAAAATATTTCTTATCAATTGAACATCAAAACATTTTGGATAACTGTACAAACATTTTTGATGTCCTGGAATTTATTTGCTTTTGACTGGCAATGATATCAAATAAGAAATATGTGTGAAGAAAAGCTTGTTTACTTATAAAATTTGAATCAGCTCTACCTGGCAGTCAAGAGTAAATGTCAGGAAGCAAAATAAAATCTGGGTAAAGAGATATTTAGGAAAGTGGTACCTCTGTGTTGTTTTCCATCTTAATCTGCTGAGGTTTTTTTATGTATGTCTTCAGAGAAATCAGGAGCAGCAAGAGGTAAAACCACTTGGTTATTCAATAGAATATATTTTCTCATCAGATAAAAATGGTAACATCATGCTGTACAGATTACTATGCACAGTAGTAATGCAGTAGTTTTACTAGATCTGAAAGTCCTTTGCATTTATAAACTGTCAGCGTAGCAGACAGCTTAAGTATATTCTCAAGGTGCAGAGATTTTTAAATCCATTCTTTACACTACAATTTTTTCCAAGGACTACTTGATAAAAATAAGGCAAACAGACTCACAGAAATTATTTATTGCACATTTATTTTAACCAAGGGTAAAGAGAATATCAAAATGAAATAGGTTAATAGCCTAAATATCTTTCTCCCTCTCTCAGAAATAGAGGAACATTTTTGTTGTTATTCATATGTATATTTGTATACAAAATGTCATTATTCAGGTATACAGTAAGAAACAAGTAATGACCTCTTACTTCTTTGAAAAATCAAGTCACTCAAACTCAACATTTTTTACTTTTCTACCAAAAATTCAAACATTTGAAGTACTAGTATGTTTTTTTCAGCAAACATTAACTTGGACTTTGGCAGAAAAGTAGAGTAAAAGTAAAATAGGCTTAGGAATGTGAATACAAGAGGTAACATTTTTTGACCTCTCAGTGATTTTTTTTATATTAAAAAAATGTTCTGAAAGAGGAAAGGGAGAGAAAATATAATATATGAAAATGATACTCAGCTTTCTGTATAGGTCTTAGTTGTGTTTTCATGATCAGCCAAAATCATGGAGAGATTTGTCCTCAGAATACTGAGTTACATCAGCACGTCAGACTTTGGAAGCAAAGTGCTTTCAGTGTGCTTCCCACATGCAGAAAGGAATAATCTCAGAATTATCTGTAATAGCAGCTGTATCTTCATGCAAAATTTTCCTTTTCTCTGCAAGCCTGCAAAGGAGAAAACATTTCTTCTTTTACAAGCAATACAAATCCACTTCCTCACCCTTCTTCAAAGAAGAATATCTTTGTACCAGAGTTTTTCACTCACCTGTGCACTGTGAATTTTGAAGTACATAACCTCTGGATATCTGAAGGAAGTAGATATCCCTTTTTTTTCCTGTTCTCCTTCATGTCTACTCCTATCCTTAGCATTTATATTGCAGTTGTGTACAAAGGTTAAAGTCAGAATCAGTGTTTCTTTATGTTAACTCTACTGCAGAGCTATGAAAATTAAGCTTGTGACTAAAAAGCAATGACTGGACACATTAACTAAAACTACACCAGTACAGGAATATTTGAAAGGGCTCCTTTTCTTGTAAAGGTCATATTACAATTTATAATGGCGAGTTTACATTTTCAATAATATTGTTTATTTATAGAAACCTGATATAGATGGACATTAATTAATAAGCAAAACTTTTCCCAGGGATTTTGGAGTTTATATACATATGCAGATAGATAGATTAGATAGATAGATAGATAGAGAGCTAGCTAGATAGATAGAGAGATAGATAGAGAGATAGAGAGAGAGAGAGAGAGAGACAGACAGACAGACAGACAGACAGACAGACGGACAGATATGGGAACAAGTTGAGCCAGCAGCACCTGCATTCAGTTAATTAGGATCAAAAAGGGGTGCTTTGACCTTGACTGGTGTTTTTGCCTAAGAAAGTGCTGTGTTCTCAAAGCAGGACACCACTTAGCAGTTTGTGTGGTCTGCATGTTTTTTCCAGTGGCTGAAAACAGTCAAACATATTTAGGACAATCCTGGGTATTTTGGTTAACAAAAAGACAAGCACGAGGTGCTGTTTACAAAGGAACCCTAATAAAAGGGGAATGCTGGAAAGATCGGTGGAAAAATCCCAAAATTAAACTTAGTGTGGTGGCAGCAGCCTTATTTCTTTCAGTGCCCTTATTCGTCATAGATAGAGTACATATTTCAATTTTTACTGGCAAAAATTTTACTGGTAATTTGCACCATAAATAAGATGAAGTACCAAGACTTATCTTTTTTTTACATTTTGAATGATTTTTTTCAGGGGAAACAAGCTTCTTTTCTAATATTGTTAAAAATTCTTCAAATAAATGATGAATGAATATCTGAAGAACTTGGTATGCAGACACTGAAAATGACCTTTCACTGCACACATATTGTAATTAATAATTCTGCTTTTCAATGCATTGGATTATTTTTCCAATCAGTTTCATATATTGATATTTGCTGCCCTGGATGCTCATCTTCATTAAAAAATAAATGCCGGTGTGTTGGCTGGAGGTTTTTTTTCTCTTTGGGTTTGGCTTGTTTTGTTTGTTTGTTTGCAAAATTGATCCTATGTAATGCATTGTAATGTATTTCATGCTAATACACTATCCTACATGATACATTTTCATTAAAACAATCCTTTTGGTTTAAAATGAGAACACAGTATTTCTTACAGAGTATCATTTAGAAATCACTGTAGCTATAGAAACAACCAACTTTCCATTTAACTCGAGTGTATCAAACACAACAGTGGTTGGGGTAAAACACATGAAGTGTAAGTGGAAATATATTCTTCTGTTAGATGCTGTTCATATTTGTGATCACTCTAGACCTCCAAAAGCTAATAATTAAAAAACTTAAACTGCAAAGATTTAAAAAATAAAGTTTTATGTGCATTGGAGAAGTTATCGAGAGAAGTAGAGGTATAAAGGAATTTTTTTTTGGATACAATAAAGACTGCAAATAAGAGGTTCTAAGATACATATTTATGTATCAGACTTACCGTAAGTATATTTTCTGCAAATTTCATTAATCGCTGGTTTGCAGGAAAGTTTATACTTAAATAAATATGTTTATCAATACAAACTCACATTTTATTTTTTTTTTAATCTTATGTGTTTAGACTCTGACACAGAGTAATTGAAATAGTCTGATATCTGACAATATGCCAAGCATTTGCACATTTTTTAATATACAGGACAAATAAGATTTACACTGGAATTCCTATGCTGATAATGCTCCAACTCTGTGTTCAATAATGGGATCTCAGTTATATTTAGAAATTTTTCTAAAGGTTCATTATTTTTTGTCTAAATGTTCCTCACAAGTCAACTCTACAAGATATAATCCTTCAACTCAGTAATTTTTAATCCTTCCTCTTTAAAACACAGCTGCTAAATGGATCCAAAGATAAGCCAAAGACTACTATTTATTGGACTTTCAGATATCAGAAACACGAATGCTAAAATCCAGAAAAAAATTCAATTATAAAAAGCTTTAGACATATTAACTGAAAAGAAATTAATCAAATGTTCTTATATGGGATTCATCTGGCCAACTGCATGTGTCTAGCTTTAGAGTGGAATTCATTTCTTCCTAGGGCATTATTCTTAGGAGGCATTACATTAAAAAGTTCTTAGCTGTCTCTGATTTTAAAGGAATCTTAGGTTGACTAGATTAGATTTAGATATTAGTACTGTAGAAAACTAAAATTATCTGAGACTGTTATATTTATATATATCACTGCCACTCAGGGAAGTCCTTGAGTTACCACTGAAATTGGGAAGTTATTCCTGGGAAGTACTGTGATATGTTTTTCTAAGACTTAAGGCACACTCAAGTCAATTGATCTGTGTTTGAGACTGGACAATGAATGTGTCACTGCTTCTTTGGTCTCTCTCTACCCTTTGTAGAGAATGCATTCTCTATGAAACTTTCTATAATTAATAATTCCTGGTCATATACTTTTAGTAACAACACAGTGGCTGAAAAAAGAACAAAAATACTTTAGAATTAGTTTTTATTGATAAATATTTGGCTTCTTTTAAGAAACTTTTTAAATCTGATAAGCTACTGTTCTATATGTATGAAACCTATACTTGGGGTTTTTGGGGGGGAAGCTGAAATAAAACAAAAAGTCTGCAGTGGAGACAATATCTGAACTCCTAAGAGTCTTAAAATTTAAGTCAGAACATGGAATCCAGTCTTCCCTAGTATTTCACAAAAAAAACCCTCTAAACAAGGCGAAGTTATGTGTGAGAAGTTTGGGGAGAAACTCATTACAATATATTATGGTAAAAAGAAATGCATTAATAATCCAAAGAAGTATGATGTTTTTATTTTGTTTTGTTCAATTTTTTTTTAAAAAAATTTATTTTAAATTCCTCTGTTGAACTCATTTGGGGTTAACTTAAATTTATGTTGCAGTAGGTCTGAACACAATTTGGCCCACAAAAGATAACAAAGTTGTCTAGGTATCAATTTAAGTCTATGAATTTCATTGTAATTTAAGAATCTTTTTCCTCTGGTTTTTTTCCTTGCATTCTTATCTGCAAAAGTAGATTTATTTCAAATTGTAACATTTCCCCAGCATTTAGTATTCTTCTGAGACTAATGTCTTAGTACATATAAAAAATATTTCAGAGACTGATGAGAGAATGGTATTGTCATCAGGGAAGATGCTGCTTATATTTAAATCACATGTTACTTCATTTGTTTTAGGCTTCTATCCTACTACTGACAGATGGCTTTATTTAAATGGATGAATTCTTTCACTCAAATGTATATCTCTGTGTAACAAAAAGGAAAAAACAATAAATATTGCTTTATTACAAACCAAATAAAGAAACTATAACTTGCCTTATTAGGACAACTGAAGACTAACTATTTTAATCTTACAAAAAGAAACCCCAGAAAGGTATATATAGCTGTGTTATCATTTACCAATAGAGAGAGAATTTGACAAAAGCAGTATAACAAAGAAAGTAATGAATTCTGACAATAGAGTTATAATTTGGATACAGATTCTCAGGCACTTTGGCTTTCTGAGAAGGTTTTTCTTAGTCACATCAAACAGTACAGTCTGTAAAAATCATATAATTAAAATCAGATTTTAAAAATCGGATTATCAAAGGCAGATTATTAAAAATGAAGTGTTACTAAATAATGAATGAAATTAACTCAGGAGGATTTCAAGAATAAATGGAAAAGCATTGGAAAGAAATAAGGAAGTTAATTTGTCAGAGTAGCAACAAACAATGAAGAAAGAATAATGAAAGCCCATATTGTAAAGCTAGAATGAAAAGAAAATTAGGACATATGAGGATGAGGCTGAAATGCAACATAGTGCAAAAATAAACTAGGTGAAAACTGAATTGTGGAGGCATATGGGCGCTTCCAACAGCAAGGTAAGGGAAGAGAAAATAATAGTAAAGTAAGGAGAAACAGTGAGGAAAGGAAAAAAATTAATTTACAAAAGCAAAGGAGGAACTGGTACAAGGACTGAAAAGAAGGCAGAAGGTTGTAGGAAGGAGATTTAAACCGTGCAAGGATAGCCTGATTAGGTAATTATGTTTACCTAGTTAATTAAATAATACTTGATATAGTTTCCAGTGCTCGCTCAAGTTACCTACTTCTTCTCATCGCCTGTATTTGTCCTTTCTTAATTGCCTGGCTGCCACTGGTTAATACAGGTGATTTTCAGAGTTCATGTCTCAATTGGGCCATATCTTCACTACTTTCCTTACAGAGATTCTAATTCAGAATTGGAATTTAAGAATTTTTGTCTACTGTTCCAGCACAAAAATGTGTGAATAATGATCTACCTACTTAAAACTTCCTGTAATTTTCCAGAGATATTTTGGAAAATGTTTATTTATCTCAATTTGAAATGTGTCATGGCTAGGCTTCGCGAACAAAGATTTGAGAAGGGCTCTACCCACACTTGCTACAAGAGCGCTGATGGCTAAAAAGGCCAATGCGAGATAGACAAGTCCGGTTGCAGAAGGTGCAGCAGAAAGAGTCCCCAGGTGATATCGACAAGACACAATTCTTTCTGCTTTTTTTTTTGTCCTCGAGAGTGATCCTGCGTGTGTTCTCAAAAGCAGCAGCAGCGTTATAGATGGTGTGTTTCCAGGCCTCCCGACTGGAGGCCAGGGTAGACCAATGGTGGTGATCAATATGGCCAAGGCTGAGGGATTGTTTCAGGCAGTCCTTTTATCTCCTCTTTGGGGCTCCTCTCTTGTGGCAGCCAGTGGCAAGTTCCCCATAGAGCACGATCTTAGGGAGGTGGTGGTCCTGCATCCTGGAGAAATGAAATGTGTACAAGGATTTAAATAGACTTGATATATTCAGAGAAATTTGGAGAGCATCTCATGACAAGGGCATGTAGTGATAGGATGAGGGGGAATGGCCTTAAACTAAAAGAGAGTGGGTTTAAATCAGGTATTACCAGGAATAAATTATTTACTGGGAGGGTAGTGAAGCACTGCAAAGGTTACCCAGAAAAGTTGTGGGTGCCCCATCCCTGGAAGGGTTCAAGACCAGGCTCTGGGTAACCCGGTCTAGAGGAAGGTGTCACTGTTTAAGGCAGACCGGTGGGAACTAAATAATCTATAAGGTTGTTTCCAACCCAAACCATTGTATAATTCTATGATATTTGCAATCAACAATCTTGCAAGTTTGATTAATTTTATCACACTTCAGCGTCTAGATTTACTTCTAGATTGCCAACATGTGAATTTAGGTGTTTAAATGTAAGTAGTCAGAATTTTAAACCTCTGTTAATATTTGCATGGTTTATACAGTCTGTGAAAACCGTAGAACTGATAAAGTATACTTAAACAGATCTGGTTTAGTGCAGTAGTTATTCAAAATATACAATAGATACTCAAATGGAGGCAAGTGATCTGGAGCTGAAAACAGCCATAAGACTTCATGAATTTTCTGAAGTAGCTCATGTGAGGCTTTTTATCAAACTTGACCATGCTTCCAGCTCCTTCTTTAGAACAGCTGGCTTCTCCCATGAGCCTTGTGTTATAATTTCCAATCTTGTGCACGTGCCCTTGGATAACCTAGGGCATCTTAAGTGTTGCCAGACATCTATGTTTAGGTAGCTGAACCAGACATCAGATATCTATAGCCTAAATGTCTTCATCTGAATTAATCACCAAGGCTTCCTTTATAATTAATGAAGGGAAACGAGCACTTCTAACGAACAATATATCTGACCTACTTTTAGGTTGAGGTGAATTTTATTTTAAAAGAGCCTATTTCTTTTCAGTCAGGACAACAGGAGCCTAGGGGACCTAGCCTGAATATAGGGGTGTACATTATAGAAATCTAAATTTAGTTAAGTCCTGACCTGTCCTGTAGTGGTGTAAGTCATCTTTTTTTAAGGACAGGATGACTACATATAAACATTCTGTCTTCAGATCAATTTCTTTTCAGTAGAATAGGCAAACAAATAAACTAGACAAACCAGTAAAAGAGAAACAGATTAATCCATTTGCGATTCTGTGTTAAGAAATAGAGGATAGAAAGCTATTTTTCTTTGAATAGCAAGTAGCCCACAATTCACTAAAGTAACTAATGAGAAATAAGAGTTTTTAAATTTTTTTTAGGGAACTTTTGTAGTTTTAATAAGAAAGCATTTCTCCAGAGAACAGAGGGATATCCTTAGCCATATCAAACCAATAGCAAGATAGTAGGTATTTGGGAAACTCACTTATAATGATACTACCTGCTCCATTTGTGTCTAGAAGACTGCTTCAAAAATCATTTCACTTTTAAATGTTAAAACCACAGAATATTGGTTAGACTGACACGAATTATGCAATTATCTATTTGATTTATTTTATAGAACTTGGCATTGATAAATGGCAGACTCTATTTCATTCCTACTAAGCTTTACCTAGTGCTATCAAAATTAACAAGTTCTCTTTGCATTACTGTTCTTCCAAACTAGTCACAACTTAGTCTCTGTCTGAGACCTCCCAGGTAAGATTCAAACTCAGGTATTTCCTAAAAATAAGACTCAAGTCCACGGTAAAGGGAAGCAGTTCATTCATCTCTTCTATTGAGGCATTTCTAAATTTATAGTATAATTAAATGTTCATTGAAGCAGGACATAATTTTAAGATTCATCTTAATTAAAAAAAAAAACTAGAAAGAATTTATAAATAAAAGTAATAATGAGGAAAAGCTTTTTGTTATACCTTGAAATAACTTTGTCAAAATAAAAATTCACAGAATTACAGAATATGCTGAATTGGAAGGGACCCAAAAGGATCACCAACTCCAACTCCTGGCCAACAGGAGCATCCCCAGGAGTTACACCACGTGCATGAGAGAGTTGTCCAAACACTTCTGGAACTTTGTCAGGCTTGGTGCTGTGACCACTGCCCTGGGGACCCTGTTCCAGTGTCCAACCACCCTATGGGTGAAGAACCTTTTTCTAATATCCAACCTAAACCTCCTCTGACACAACTTCAGGCCATTCTTTCGAGTCCTGTCATTGGTCACCACAGAGAAGAGATCAGTGCCTGCCCCTCCAGGTGACCTCAGCTGCTCCTCATACGGCTTCCCCTCAAGGTCCTTCACCATCTTCATTGTTCTCCTTTGGATGTTCTCTTGTAGCTTAATATCTTTCTTATATTTCAGTGCCCAGAACTGCACACAATATTCAAGGTGAGGCCACACCAGTGCAGAGCAGAGTGGGACAATCTCCTCCCTGGACCAGCTGGTGACGCTTTGCCTGATGCCCCTCATGACACAGTTGGCTCTCCTGGCTGCCAGGGCACTGCTGACTCACATTCAACTTACCATCGACCAGGACCCCCAGGTCCCTTTCCATGGCACTGCTTCCCAGCATCTCATTCCCTAGTCTGTACGTATATCCAGAGTTGCCCCATCTCAGGTGCAGAATTTAGCACTTTCCCTTGTTGAACTTCATATGGTTTTACAGCAGCTCCTGCATTATCTGCAAAGGGCCTAACCCTGCTCAGCCAAGCCAACCCTCTGCCTTGCCTGCTTGACTTCCAGCATTTGGGAATTGCTTGCCCCTGTGTCCTTAGGAGGTGATGTTTGAAAAGTGACCAGCACTGACGGACCCCAGCACCTGCAAAAACATTTTCCCAGGGAACCTTATTTACTCATTCCCTGAGCAGCCTGAAGTCTGCTTTCCTCATGTCCAGAGCTGACGTTTTGCTGGCACTTTTCCTCCTGTCAACAGAGATTTTTTTTATCTAGAGGCTCTTAACTGTGCCATTGCCAACTGTGAGCTCCATATATTCTAACCCTTCTACTATGTACAGAGCCACCCCTTTGCCTTTCCCTCCTGAAGAGCCTGTAACAGTCCTAAAGGGCAGTCCAATCACAGGACTCATCCCACCAGGTTTCACTTATGCTAGTGATTTCAAATCTCTGGGACTGGCCCAAAGCTTCAAGCTCCCCTTGTTTGTTCTTCATGCTGTATGCATTGATGTAGAAACATTTCAGGTGTTACTAATATATGTTTCACAGTTTTTACAAATTCCTATATAGGAACATAAGTTCTAAGATATATTGCTGTAACAACTGAAGAATATCTTTCTTAGAGTATTTCTGAAGAGGAATTTTTTTTTTTTTTCTAGAGAATTTTTTTCGGTATTTTAGTCTTTAGAATACTGAGATTTTAAAGTAAGAGTGAAAATTTCAGCATACGACAGTGACTTCTTCAAGAGAACAAAATGATAATATTTGCACTGAATGTTTTGGATTCATACGCATGGCTACAACTTACATGTGTATACACTATTACATAAACTGCATGTGAATCCTGAAGATGTTACACAAACAGCTTTCAATCACAGAACTTTGTGAATACTAATTTGTGTCTCCTAGAATGAAACCGCTCATTTTCCAAAAAAACACTTCATGAAATTTCCTTTTTTTTTTTTTTTTCTTGCCCTCTTACCTTCAGGTTTCTTTAAAATGTTTTCATTACACTAATTTGAAATTCAAGGAAGAAGCTTCTATACTGTAATTATGACATACCAGTACAAATACATTGACATTGAGTAAGGGTTATAGCCCATTTAAGATACATCATCAGTGTAAAGTGTTATTAAGTGAGCTCGGTAATAGTTTTAATTTGCATTCTCTGAATTGTTTCTGTGAAACTACAGTTCATATCTGAATTAAACAGTGGAGCAAAAAGCCTTACAGCAGTGCTAGAACTCAAAGCCATCTGCTGAATCTAGAGTAGAGGAGGAAATGTAAATTTTATGACAATATCTAGCTGCCTTCAAGGTTTTATTTTTGTTTGCCTTCACAAGGTTGACATAATGCATTCTTACTGTGTATTAATGCCATATTCTTTACTTTACTCATATTGCTTCAGTATACCAAATTTTAAATAACAATAGCCAATCCGCATTTGAATGATGACACAAGAAAAGCAAAAATAGTTTTAGTTTCCTTTTCTTCTCTTCAGGAAGAAAAGCTTCCAGAAGTTCCAAGCTAGGTACCTCAACTATTTGGCACATCTTTAATAAAAGTAACTTAATAAAAAATATTGAATGTGTTGCATTTCAAAAAGTATCACCAGTGTTACAAATACAAGTATTCAGTTCTTTTAAACTCATCAATACTCCAATGTATGAATACATAACTAATAAATGGTGCATTGTAGGCTTGGTCTAGGCTGTCTTTTATCACATTGTAAGAGTGATGATAGTTTTAGGCACCAAAAAAACCATATTTTTTCTTAATTTTATAGAATTTAAATAGTGAAAGTTTTTGTGGAATGAGTCTGTGGCTTCATTTTAAGAAATCAGACAGGGACAACTGGTGAATTTGGGGGGAGGAGGAAAGAGAAGTTAACAGTTCTCACATGAGTTGTGTTTTTTGTTTGTTTGTTTTTTATTGTTTTTGGTTTTGGGGTTTTGTGTGGTTTTGTTTGTTTGCTTGTTTGTTTTTTGTGGGTTTTTTTTTGTGGGCTTACTAATTTTCTCACTTGTTTTGGGTTTGTGTTTGATAAATCTGGACCTCTGGTGCCAGCTGCCAGCTCTGGAAGTTTCCAGGAGCTCCTACCAATAATTGCACCTGCCAGCCTTTTTCCAGTAGGCTGGTTCTTGTCCTGACATGGCCTGCTTTTCCTGCTGTGACTGATGGAACATTGGAGACCCTATGCCTGGCTGCTGAGCTGGCAAGTTTTATCAAAGTAAAATACACATTAAGCATATTGCAAAAGCTGGTGCAAATGGTTTTGAGCTTCTACTGACTTATGTGAATTTAAATTTTTTTTTTTTCTTGGAATTATTTTCTTTTAGCCTTGGAGGTTTCTTAAATGTTTTTTATATACAAAGAAAAAATAGCTTGACTGATTTTTTTGTATCACATGATGCCATTTAAGAGATAGCACATGGAAATAGACAAACTAGGGATAATTAGGTCATGCATCATCACAGGGTGAAATTAGAAAAAAATATAAAACTAGTGCCAGAGGAATGATATAAGACAATAACCTCATCCAATGGCAGCTACTGATAAAACAGTATGACTTTTAAACAATGCATCGGTAAGAACGTGTCCTTGTAATATTCACGGAATATGTGTAGCAGTTTTACAACTATTCAGGAAGTATGAAAATACTTCTAGATATCTAACGTCTGAAGATTTATGAACAAATGATGAATGATTAGCATAAAACCATCACTATATTAACCACAGACCATTCTTCTTGACTAAAAAAGAGGCAACAAAGTACTAGAGGAAAAATGTAAAGACAGTATCTTTGAACTAGTAAAGTTTTTTGCATAAAAGTGAGATTGCTAAACATCTAGACTGACCACCTATCAAGGACTTCATCCTATTCACAGTTAAATCAGAATGTTGCTATTTAAATAGGAGGAGCTGCCTCTTAAGTGATCCTTGTCCACAATGTAAGTTGCAGTGGCACAATTCCTATACAAGTATGAGCACTTTACCTGGGTAACAAAATTTCAGGAAGATGTTTTGGAATTTTTTTAAATATTCCCCTCATAATTTTCTGCTGCATTTCATTATTTCTTTCTAATAGTGGGAGATTTTTAGCATGTTAAATGTTTTGTGATGTTTGTTTTAAAATTAATCAATCTGGAAAAAAATCTTGCTTATAATTAAAATAGTGAAAGTACTATTGCATGCTCAATATGGCATGGCTTAAATGACAATGCTTATATCCTCAGTTCTTAAGCCAGTTGCAGGTACAAAAAAAAAAAGTTATATGGTATGCAGTTCATTCTGTTCAATGGTGAAGCATTCAATCACTGACCATGATGATCCTCAGCATGACGAAGAAAAGTGAGTGGGATATATTTCATGTTAGGGATCAAGACCAATACTTTCATTAAATATTATGACATCTTGTCCAGCAAGTTTCTTCAATATTTCCAGCAGGAAATATTTTATTCTTTATTGGAAGGAGAGGACAAAGCCACCAATACATAACACTGCAGATGTTGTTTTATTCATGAGAGGAAGTTATACTGATTAAAAGATATTCTTAGAACATGCTTGGAACAAAACATGCTTAGACCAAAACTCGTACTTCAAACTCTGAAATTAGTTTTTGGATGCTAAAATTTTAGCTGAGTCATGGTTTCTTGTTTTGTTAAATCTGGATCCCTAGTTCTAAAGAGTAAGTGAACCTTCACTCTACAGTAAGAAAAACATTTGAACTCTTGACTATGTAAAACATGAACACCATTGTGTAAAGTGCCATGGATGTTTTAGATAAGTAGTGAGATTCATGCCATCAATCTTTCTAACACCTCTACATAGCTCTTTAAGGCAAAATACTATGAAGAATTTGGAAACCAAAACACTTTAATCATAACTGCATGCAATTTTATGGATTGTGTTACTTCTCCTTTCTGTGGGAGGGGTGTCATAATCCAGAATAAAATTTAGAGAGGTCAGCACAGCTATTCCAGCTGTGCATTTTGTAGACCTGGCAAAGGGTTGTAAAGTTCCTTCAGGGTGTCTCAGATTCTCCTGTTTCTATGTCCCCTGATGAGTTTCTCCTTAGTTCCTTATTTATAAGATTGGGAAGAGATTAATTCTTTAGTGATTGGTCAGTACAAATTGCACTAATGTTGCCTATATTATGGTCTCCTTTTTTAATGATTAATACCTGCTTGTTCAAAACACTTCTGAAAGTTTTCACTTCTTATGATCAGCAGGTTGTTCACGCAGTTTACCTGTCTATGTCTCTGAGCACACAAAAACTATTCAGTGTTAGTGCTGTTGTTTGGGACAGCTGGTCAACCACAATTCATCTACTTCTACTTAAACAACAGTTTGGTTAGTTTGTCTACTACAAGAAAAGTTCATGGATAGGATAAGTCCTTGATGCACGTGAACAGAATTTATTACACTGATACAAGAATAACTTTGCAGTGTGGTGTGTACTTTGTACAGATAGTTATCATAGACTTTGCTCTCTTGCATTCAGTGGCATTTTTCATGAATTAACAATTTAATCAGACCAAAAATCTCTGCTTATGTAATGCAATATGTAAAATCTTTCCGGAAAGAATAAAATGAATAAAATTCTTTAATTTATGGAATCTCAAATAGAAGACATTGAATGAATGTACTGCATATGCTGCAATATGAAATAAAGTACTATAGGTCATAAATAGATTGACTTAATGTCTAGGTTGCAGAAGACAGAAAAGGAGCCCATTTTATGAATACATGGGTTATGCAATAATTTCTCTTACATAGCTCTAGTTCTGTGTAAAAGTTAGGTATTAATAGTTCCAAAGAATTACAATAGAATCCTGTAAAAAGAAGGCACAACAAGTGTACAAAAGAGAATAAGTAGAATGAGAATTTTTGATAAATTTCATTTAGGTCTGACAATAAATCACGATTATGAGAAGAATCTAGACCCTTGCGTGTCATGCATTTCGCTGGAATTGTATAAAATACACTCAATTTTCTTGATATGTGGCCTATATTCTAAAAGTGGGCAACCACAGCAAACATTTCTGAAATGTATAGCTCCCATTTACTTCCTCTGCCCTCACTAGTTGAGGTTGCACCATATCATCACAGAGCTGAATACTGTTTGGAGATATATTATGGTTCTGAATTTACGGAAAGTTCTGTTTTGAACTTAAGAACTTCTTTAAAACATGAGCTCAATGTGTAACGCAAAGCACGTTTAGATATGCTAATACTGGTTTTCTTGATTACACCCTGTCATGTCCCTGGTTTGTTTTTTCTATCAAGGGTGATGTAGTACTGTATTTTGTGCTGCATATCTCAGCATTCCAGCTGGCATATTTTCCTACTAAATGTTGTATTTAAGAATGTTTAATTTGCTACTACTTAAAGGCATTAAGACTTCTATTAAAACATATCAGTTAGCTAAAATTATTTTCTTACTGCTTTCATCCTTTAATTAATGACTTGGAACATACTTTTAAACTCCTTAGCTCTAACAATTATCTGTGGAAAGGCTAAGGGTTACAGTCTCTGAAGATTTGAGATGGTGTTGTGGTGAATTCAAAAGACTGGTTTTTTGCTTTTACTTTAGTAAGACTACGTACTAAAACTGTGATCAAGTTATTGACCGATTTCTTGTTACTCTATTTTTTTATTATTGTATCATCTTAAAATTGTGTAAGCAGCAGTGTTTCACATTAAGCCTTCAAGAGTTCTATGTTTTGAATATCAGTGCTCACAATACAGAACTTTGAACATGGGCAACTGGGATACTCTTACTGCTTTTGTTTTTAAATATTCACAACAAGAGATAAAACCTATGCACAGAGAAGAAAGAGAAGAAGAGGAAACATATTATATTTATTAGACTGTCTTGCTTAATTTCTTTCTCTTTTTAATGTGCTGCAGGATCTCTGGGTGCAATCTGGTTGCCTTGTCATATTTTATTAGCCTGGGGTTTCTAATTCTGTTTTCTCATCTTTGAAATTGTCATCAGTTGATATATTATTTATTTTTCAGAACTTCAATACATTTTTCCATGCTAGGGGAAGTGTCATCTTTACATTTCATAGAAGTGATTAAGAAAAATAACTCATTTAAAAAAATAATTTTTACATGATTTTTTTTAGTAGGACACATACACTTAATTTTTGAACCATAAATCCTGCCGCCACTTAAATTAAAGTAATACCATTAATGTCCAGGGGTTTTCTTCTGACAGCTAATCAAAGTTATGGTTGCACTTTTAAGTGTGAGACTTTTCCCTGATCCATAGGTGTCAAAGAGCAATGATAAATATGTTTTTTTGAGATCAGTTCAAATATATTTCTATGTAATCTGCATGGCCTTATTAACTTTGAAGGCAATTCATTATAGCACAATTTTTTAGCAACACTGTCCATTTAGTATGGTGCTTTGCACTATCTATAGACATTCTCTTCTAAATATAATTAAAATTGTCAGTTCACTTTTTCAAGAGCCACAGCTTTGGATGAGTGTAATTAAAAGATGATTTTCATATCCCTAAATGGGAATTCTACCAACACCATTTCTAAAATACAGTTAGCTTGTATCCTAATTCCTAGACCCTACAGCTAGAATACACTTGTGGAATAAATAAGTAATGTGATAGTTTCAAAAATTACTATTAAATAAGTCTGTATAAAAAATTTAGCAAACCTTAAAATCAAAGCATCAAACTGAGTACACTATTTACAGTAAAAGGGTAAACATTTTTTTCCCTGCTGCTGTTGTAAAGTCCTAAGGAATGAAAGGAAAGGAGATAAATACTAGTGGAAGCACTTCCTTAAAAATGCACAGTTATCATAATTTGAAACTGGACACTTGGGAAATCAGGACAGGTTATTCAGTCAATGAATAATGAAAGTGTTTTTTACCCTAAGAGTGAAATAGATGGACTTTTCATATTGCTTCCACACTTCCTGATATCCTTTTGGCTACAACCTTTAGAAAATGGCATTATTGATTCCCAAGAATGTCCACTTCAAGTTAACTATGTACTTTAGCACAAAAAATAGCCCTTTGGAGAATTATGGAATAAACTGGTCATACTTTAAAATGAGCTGCTGAAGAAAGTGGTATAGTCATTGTTAGCAAAAGTAATATTTGTACTGAAATTGTGTGAAATGTTCATACTTCAGTGAAAGATCCTGCAGCTTGCTTAATTAAGTGGGGAACATTATGACTGTTCTTAGTTCATGTTGCAGAACTGCAGAATTCTCATACAGAGAGTATGGTGTCTCTCATTAAACATCTGCCGAGACGCTGAATTTTATCGTGGTTTGTGACTTATGAGTACTGTTTTTAAGTCTATTGCAAGTAACTGTATGAGAACATCCTGGTACTAAATGTTCAATTTAAAACTATTCATGGAGTCCTCCCTCAGCACTGCCAAATAAATCCAATATTTTATAAAAGATCTGTGAGTGGACTGGAAGATTTAGAAATTAGGACTTGCATTGTAAATTAAAATCTGTAGGTTTGAGTTTTTCTGGGTTTTGTTGGTTGGTTGGTTGGTTGGGTTTTGTTTGGTTGGTTTTTGTTTTGTTTTGGTATGTTTTTTATTTATTTTGTTTTATTTCTTCTCTAAATTGTATTACATGCGTTATTTTCTGTGAATTTTTAAAGTTCTTTATATTACCCCTACAACTGTTTGGCAAATCAATATTTTAGAGAACTTTAGGGTTTTTAATATATCTATATTTTTTAAGCATCTAATAGTGTGTAAGGAGAAACAACCTTTTCAAAATAGAGAACAAAGTTCTGCATTGATCCATAAATAATTTTAAACCTTTTTTAAATACTATTTGAGATCCATTCCTGACATTTAAGACATCCATTTGTGAGTGAACTGAAGCATTAATAAAAATATGATATATATTTTTAAATAATATTATATAAATAAATATAATAAAATATTGTTGTGGTACCATTAAGTGAATATAGTAGGACATTCAAAGAGTCATTTCAGCATTACAAAAAAAAAATCTTACTTTTCTCATTCCTGCAGCATCTATGTAAAAACTACTTTGCAAGTATAGGTTTCAGTGAGCAAAATCTTCTCTATTTAGTTTTAGATTATATATACCCAATCAAAGCATTGTCCTTCATAGGACTGGAGGAAGATGTTAAAAAAAAGCACCCCAAAAACGTGTTTGCTTAGTAAAATGTCAGTTACCTAAATCCAAGTGGACTTAACAGGACTGTTACACTCTGTACTACAATTGTACCTGTCAGTAGGGTAATACTAGTATTTTGTTGGAAATACTTTCTTGGTAATATCTCCAGGGCATGAAAGTTGTCCTTGACTGTCTTTTATAAACAAACCTCTGTTATACTCTGCTGCAAAATAAACAATATGAAATGAGGTATATGACTTTACAACAGTATTTTTGACTATGGGTCATTTCTTATTAAGCAGTTGTCAATCCTTCACCTTTCTGCAGCTGATGTATTTAGAAGGCATAAAGTGTTTCTACTCTCCTGTTTACTGTGTTTTACAAGACTTATTTCAACACTTACAGTCTTCTGAAATCTTGCTGTTATTTGAATAACATCCTTCTTGAAACACATCTCTTCCATTTCTGTTACAGAAGGGCTGATAGCCTATATTTAGATTGACAAATTAAATAGCACTGAGACCTATTGTTGTGGGGCAGCCTGAATTAATTCTGTTAAACAGAGTGGATTTACACAAGCATCAGTTGGGAATGTTTCTTACTCTAAGCCAACTCTAAACGCATGGAAAATATTGACTGGGAGAATTGGTCTAAGCAAAATCACTGACAGACACTCTTCTAACCTTTTTAGAATGTGTGTCTGCTGAAGTTCCTGCACTGGGCAATACTCCCTGCAAATGTTTAGCAGAGGTATCTGATCATGTAAGTGAACAGGTTGGCGTTTTTTTTTTAAAACACAATTAAAGTGAGACACAGAACTTTGAATATTTAGTCCGCTGTCAACTGGTTTTAAGAAGATTGCAGATTTTCTCTTAGGAGAAGTTAAAGGAGTTTTGCAGTACAGTCAAAAGCCCATGGATATTTTTGCTAGAGGCTGCATAATAAAAATTGGGCAGGAAAGGAAGAAGTTCTAGCTGAAATACACCGTAAGGCTGAGATCCCTTTTGGGGGCTATTTCATTTGTCTGTTTCAAATCAGATTCTGTTTACAATCATACTCACTAAGCATACTGATTAAGGGATGTGTTGGAGGGAAGTCCAAGTAAAATTTTCAGTTCTTTTGTTTGTGTATTCTAAAAGGTTGATAGAAGTATGACTACACTGTGCTTCATTCTAACCTGTTTGATATTGGTACGTTACTTGCCCATCCCTCTGTGTACTGATGACATGGATCTTCCAGTCTGTTACTTCACACTAGGTAGTTTGCCTGGAAACTTGGTCACAGAGTTAAGGATGATCAGAACAGTGGTCTGGAATGGATATACTTCACACAAAAATGGTGGGGAGCTATCAGGTACTTTCTAATACAGTATACACAGAATAGCACAAAATGCTAGGTTTTGTAGAGATGAGGCAGAAGGATTCATTTTGCTGTAAAGCACAAAATTTTTTTCAGCATTCTTGGGCCAGAGGGCAGGAGTTGGTATGTTAGATAGTCAACACCTATAAACAAAGATAAAAACATGATTGTTTCACAAAATAAGCTTTCAAAAGAAAAAAAAAAAAAAAGGAAAAATATTATGATTATAATATTTTAATAAAGACAATAAACTCTAATCCTAAACATTTTACTTCTATTTTTAACAATGCGTAGTTATTTTAAACCCTTAAAATAACAGGCTGTCATTTAGATAGATTCTCTTTTCCTGTACCATTTAATTAAAATTTTACAAGTGTAAAATGAAACTCAGGGGATATTAAAATACTGCAAATAAACCTGCAGCAATGTACTTAGTATGTGATTTTTATACCACAAATGAGATTAGTACAAAGCAAGTATAATTTATAATGCTAAAAATAAAAATAGATACTTAAAAGAAATATAATACTTCTAACCATTAACAAAAAGTACTTTTTCACATTGAGAACTTACAATGGTGAGCTGTTTACTTAGGATATTGATACAAATAATGATGACTTTCAATTGCCTTGTTCCAGAAAGAAATGTGAGAAATCTGGGTCTCCAAAGGCCCAAATTAAATGAGATTGACTCAGATCTCAAATTTATAAGCTTCTCATGTATGTAATTGTTCCTCATAAATTTCTTTCTCCTCAGAACTTACTTTTTCTACTTTTTCACAAGCTAATTAAAAATGGTGTCATAGAAAAAAATATACTGATATCATTCTGAAATTAAAGAGATCCATGATCACCAGGTTTTTTTTTACTCAGTGTTCATTCACATTGTGTTCTAACCTAAAATAAAACTGAAACTAGTCTTTTTTCTCCATTTCATTCAATTTTTCTACACTGTAATTGTTACAGATGTAAATGACACATAGTATGACATAATACTGAATAATATTGTAAGGTATTGTATAGATTAGAAGGAACCAGTGGTTTAAGCATGTTAATTAAAAAAATTGTTGAGTCTTTTGAAATAATAACATTATTTTACCTACAGTCCAGTTATACAAGTAAACAGCCTCAGTATTGTCTTTCCTACTGTGCCAGAACTCTTGTGTAGCACTGAGCCCTGCTTTTCTATCTCTGTATATACACATATGCTGTTCTTGAAAAGCTGAATCAAAATAAAATATGTACTTCAATCAGTAAAAACAGATAATTTAAATTTTAGCTGAAATGATAATTTTTTTCTTTTCAGATGCCTTCTGCCTTTTGGATGGCTTCTGCCTTCAAGTTTTTTGTGTCATCTCAACTCCCACCATTCAGATGCAGAAATTCCATATAATGGGAACTGTGATGTCCTTGAAATGATATTCCAGGAACGAATCAGTAGGACAGAACTGGACTTTTATGCAGTTAACTACTGCCTGTAAGCTTTCACATATTCACTTCTAGGTTCCATAACAAGGTAGATTAAAAAACTCTGCTATTCTTTTTATTTTTTGGTTGTTGTTTGTTTTTTTTCCCCTAAATCTGCAAATTAACTAATGGGGGACTCAATCCCCTCATCTAAATCATCGATAAAGATGTTAAACAGGACTGGGCCCAGCACTGATCCCTGGGGGACACTACTGGTGACTGGCTGCCAGCTGGATGTAGCCCCATTCACCATCACTCTGGGCCCGGCCCTCCAGCCAGTTCTTCACCCAGCACAGAGTGTCCCTGTCCAAGCCGTGGGTTGCCAGTTTTTTCAGGAGTATGCTGTGGGAGACAGTGTCAAGACAGTGCCCTTTCTCCTAATTTTCCTTATATATTTTCTTAAGTGATATCTTTATACTTTTATATTGTTGCATTTCTATAGATATTAAAAAAATAGCTACATATCTCCTTTCCAGTGCAACCAAATTGTTCTAAAATAAGCCTTATATATATGTGTATATATATATATATATATATATATATATATATATATACACACACAATGGTCATTCAGTGTTGTTTCACTCTAATCTGCTCCAGGGGATCTATTACCAAGAACCTTAGTTACCCTCACCTTCAGAGGTGAGGCATAACATAGGGATAGCAAATGAATGTTCTCTTTTGAAAGTGAGATATATAGGAATACAAAAGAACTAAAAAAACATTTCAGTGAAAAGAAGAAGTAAAATAGGAACAAGCAGGTGAAATACATGGTCTGCTATAAACTGTTGAGAGAATGTAAATTGGTTTTAAGGGTAAGAAAATTTTGATAGGGTTCTGATAGATGTAGTTACTAACCTCTAAAAAAGGTGCTGAACTGTAGACTGGAAGAATAGAAAAATTTGTAGACGCTACTAGGACTACAAATTAGCCTGTTGCTTCCATTAGGCTATTTCTGAATTTCGGTTGCAAAAGAAGTAGTTGGATTCCAACAATTTGCTCTGAGGAAAATGAGGCAGTTGAGCACCAAAAGAAAGTCAAAAGGAAGATAGCTGTATGGTGTTGAACTGTGAGTAGTATCTCTTCTGGCACAAACTGCTTTACAACTGTGTTTTCTTAGAAACTGAGATTACCCGTGGTGAGCAAGGAAAGAAGATCCATTCTGTTACATATGGATTCATTCTAGCTTTGCTATTTAAATCTCTGTACTTTGTGATCTAAAAGCACCTTAATCGGCATAAAATTTTATTACATAAATATAATATATATAAATTTATATATCATATTTTATAATGTTTTAGCCTGAGGAGGAAGTAATTCAGTTAGTTTCATAAAAAATGGACATTTGATTTAGGCTTGTAGAATGGTGTCTAATCTTTAAGAGAAATTAAAACAGGAAGAAACAAATCTTGTTATCACCCACCAGTATAGGGGACATTTCCAGACTTTAGCAGAAGGAAAGTCTCTCTGTTCTCTTTTTTCCCTTTGTCATGAACTTATTCATTTGTTTTGATTAAAATTTTGTAGCATGAATGACTTAGTGAGCAATTTTTCAGCAGCAGAATGCCAAAAAATTATTTTAGACAAGTAATGGCAGTTCCATCTTTATGTGAAATAGAAGGGGTAAGTCTGAGGCAGATTTCTAGTGGTGTAGTTTCAAAATAGTCACTGATATTTAAGCTATTTTAGCTATGGTAGGTGTGTTTTAAAATGCACTGTATGAATAAGCCATGTTCACGTATACTACATCAATTGGCCTAGAGGCTCAGAGATCAAAACTGATGTTTAATGTTTACGAATAGAATCAATTGAAAAATGTACTTACTGTACTAATGGGTTTAAACTAAGTTTCCCTAAGAAGTCACACTGCCTCGTATAGCTCGAGGAGACACTAAACTGTAATATAAATAATATTTGTTTTATAAATGTAATCACTGATGAACAACAAAAGTATAGCAGAGTAAATATGATGAAAAAATATACTTTATATCTTAAAGCAAGAAGGTCTCTATCTTATCTAAAAGAGCCAAAAATTGATTCAAAGAGTTTCAGAAGCTAAACAATTGTGTCTTTTATTGAATATTTGGAAGATTTCATAGACTATATTTATGGTATGTATAAAAAAGCAGCCATCATGAGACTCTTCTTTTGCTGTTGTTGATGTTGATTAAACACATAAGCAGTGTTAACATTCTAAAAAAAGAAACCAAACCAAACCAAAAACCAACAGCAATGGCCTGTATTGCTCTGTGATTCTATACAGTTATCTTGTAGTAGTATGCCATTACTTGTGTCTATGATAATTATGTCGTAAATAATAAGTTATTCAGATAGAAGGATTAAGTATATGGAAAATCTTAACTATGATACTTATACTATTGAAAGCTGTATTTCTAGTATTTTGACTGAGATATGTAAGTGAAACTGCTTCAATATGCCATGATTTTCTCCAAAAGCTGTAGCCTTTCCCAAACTGCAAAAAAGGCTTTCAGACTATGTTGATTTGATACTTCAAAAGGTAATGGAGTACATTCAGTTCAAATAAGAAGTCTGGCAGAGAATTTGCAAGATGGAATATTTTCCATTAATTAAGTATACAGTCATTCATAAGCTACTAGAAATTTATTTGGAAGCGAATTAATTTCTGAATGCATTTACTTGATTAAATTTTGTTTAGTTACTCCCTCATAAAATCACCGATTTTGGTTTAGATAGGGGTTAAGATGATTTAACATTATAAGAAAAATCTAAAACACATTCTTTCTAATACTAGAAGTACAGTAAACACATTTTATTCTGCTTTGCTGAATATTAAATTGAAACAAAAAATAAAACTAAAAAAAATACTTTTGAAAAGGAATAATAGAGCCTTAGGACAGTGCTAGCCTTAGTTTTGAGAACACTGTCTAGACATGAGAGATTGTCAGTGTCAATAAAACCAGAATTAAAAGTGAATCAATTAAGCCTATGCTTAGCTTTAAGGACTTGTTTAAAATATTCTAAGGGGGAAGCAAAACTGGATAGATTTGATCTACACTGAATTTATAAATAGAATTTTATAAGGAAACCCTATTTTCCCTTAAATACCTACATATAGCTCAACTGCCTAAGGATATGCATTAGAACATAATTGTCATCCTCCCGGGTAAAATTTTCTCCAGTTCTGTTCATGAATGACAAATAGGAATCTCTAGATAAATCAGGTATTTACTGCTCAAATGGATGTTCTCCTGAGGGAGATACCACACTTGTAGTTATAACTAAACAAAAATGTAGTCTTTCATCTAAAATTTCCTCTATTCTAGTTGTGCCACTTCTGTAGATTAAATAAATGTTAGTTCACATCTTTTTGTCAGAAGAGGAAGTGCACTCACCTGCACTCAAGTAACTAATAAGTAAACCTGCATTTCAATGAGGTGTAAACCATTTTTTTTTTCCTTGTTGGCTTTTAGTATTAAATGTGTCTTGTACCAAACTGCATTATACAGTAAACTGTAGAGACACTAAATAGTATGAATGTTACTAATTCATAACTAGTTTCTGACCAAGCATGTCTATATTACTTAATAAAATAAGGATAGAGACTACTCTTTGAGCATAAATTAAGTGGCACATTCTGCCCACATTTACACTATTAAAGTTCTGGCCATGAGTCTTTCCTGTGACTCCTTTGGTGCTCACCAGTGTATAATTTTTGACACATTTGTTGATTGTTCCAACTTGAAGAGTGTGACATAAAATGGAGTTTCTTCTTGCCAGAATAATGTTTACACAGCCTTGAATTTTTGACTGTATTTCTTTAGTATGTGGAATGAAAATATGTAGAGGTGGTTGTAATGGTCCTGGATCACTGTATGGAATGAAGTAGCCAAACCTGGTGATTCTTTGAAATAGCCCCTCTCCACAGCTATCTTTTGAATTGTAGTCTTAGAATATTTAGTGACATGTGCCATTTGTGTTTTGACACAAGGCTAAGTGTGCCAAAGAGCTTTCTAGAACTTAAAAATTATTAAAAAGTATTAATCTAATAGTTTAGATTTTTCCACTAGTTCTTTGTTACTTAGCAGAATGGACAGAACTATTGTTAGACAAAAATGTGAGTTAACCACTCTGGCATAATAATCAAGATACAATGAGTGATCCTCAAATTCTTCCGATAAAGCTGAGTATAGGTAAAGTCTTGACCTGATTAAGTTTTTGGAGTGGATCACTTAACTTTTCAAACAGAAGCAAAATAGATTGAATGCTGTTACAGAAATGTTGTGGTCAGCTCAAGCAAGAGAAAATATTCTTCAGATTTATTCTATGAATGCCCAGCCAACTTCCAAAATACAGCTACACATGTGGGGACTCACATCAGGGACAGTAATCTTGTTGTTTTCCTTTGTTAGTCTTAGGCCAGCTGATTCCATGTGGTCCATTTGCCTTGATTAGATTACTAAGGTTTCTCCACCTGCCATTGTTTACCTGACCTTTACTGGATCTTTGTATTTTTTTTCCTTTAGTAATGTAACCTAATACTGTTTTTCTAAGGATTAAACCTCATCTATAGTAATTCTGGTGTTTAACTAAACAAAGTTAAACCAGCCAGCCAACCTGCAAATGAAAGAAAATCTTTGTGAAAGAAACTCCTCGATACAGAAACAGTCTTTGGGGAATTAATGTATCCATAACCTATATTAGCTGTCTTTTCAGGTTCCTATTAGGTTTGGCAGCATAGGTTTAATGTGCTGTTCCAATCCCTACATCATCCTGTCTTTAAATGTTGAGGTTTACAACCTTGGCGCGGGTCCAAAGAGGAAATTAATGACATAGAATTATCTGATTTGTATTCTGCAAATCTGGAGAATCATCCACCTGAGGCGTAAGACTTTATCAAATAAACATAGATATTTAATTTAGGATGTCATCTATTGTGCTGTGAAAGACCATATAATGCATATCATCCTAAAGTAAATGTTCACATTTGGTTGGAAGAAGTTTTTCCCAGCAGTGTCCTTTTCTCTTCCCTGACTGAAAAGAGAGGTAAATGTAATTCAGCAGCTGAGAGATTTCCAGTGTTGTTTCAGATGCTATGCATCACCTGAGAAATTGTATGGACTTGGAAGATATGACATACTCTGAAGAAAGCCCACAGCTCCTGAAACATAGAATTCCTAGAACATGAAACCTGAATGTCTCAAATCACAGCTCTGTATAGTCAACTAGAGCCTAATCTTACTCTTCTGTACTTCATATTGAGATGTGATGAATATCTATTCTCCAGTCTTATGTAAAACATCAATGAGGAGCAAGATATCAAAGTATAAAATAGCAATAAGAAACTCAGTAAGCACTTTATTGTTGCTTTTGGATCATGTAAGACCAATATAATAGCATTTTGACAGGGTACTGTGAAGAGACAGACTAACTGGCCAAGCAGCAGCTCTGCTCAGAAAAATCTTGGAATCTTGGGGCACCATAGGTTAAACAGAAGTCAATGGTGTGCCTTGGTGGTCATGAAGGAGCAGCACACACAGGCCTGTATCAGCCTAATAAGTGAATTGAAGATTTCCCCTTATCTAGTACTCATTAACTGCACCAAGAATACTGAATCTAGCTTTGAAATTACCAACACAAGAAGGAAGTTTATCACCTGGAGTGAGTTTATCGGAGAACCACACATATGGTTAGAAGCTAGAACATTTATGCCGTGAGAAAATGCTAATGGACAAGACTTGTACATACTTGTACAAGACTGGAGAAATATTTTAGAGAACTTAAGAGTAGTTTCCCAGTGTGTAAGAGAAGGTTACTGACAGTATCAGGCTCTTTTCTGAAATGCACAGTGAGAGAACAAGAGGCAATGGTCACAAATTGAAACAGGGTCTTATAACTCAGTGTAGTGAAACCAAAATCTATGTGAAGTTAATTAAGCACCTGAAAAAGAAGGAGCCTACTTGTGCTTGAGGCTGAGGTGGGGATGTTGTTGTTTTAAATTTTGGTTTTGATTTATTTTAACTGACATAAATTAATTTTCCCTAACTTAAACCTGCTTTACCTGTGATGATAATTGATAAACAATCTCTCTATCTTGACCCACGAGCTTTTTCATCTTATTTTGTCCTCTTGAGGAGGGGGAGTAATTAAAATGTCTGGGTGATGGTTTAGCAGCTGTCAAAGGCTAACTCCCCACATAAAGTTACATAATTAGAATAAATCAGCCTATTTTCCTTATCCCTGCTCATTATTACATTAGATGCTTTGATATTTTGATTTATAGAAAAAAAAAAATGGAAGAAAACCCGTTCAATCACCAAAGTGTCTAGATGAGTATTTCTGTATCTGTCTTAGGCACATGCCTTCAATATCACTTCTGTTTCATGGGCTCCAATGCTATTTAGAAGCTGCAATACATTTCCCACCCAAACATTTCTATTCAATTGCATCATATTTATATACCACTTGAGACAAAATTAGCACAAATGCTGTCTTTTCTCCAGGACGAACTATTTATGATTTCTGAAAATAAATCAGTCCCTGAGCAATGAAAACTAAGTTCTTTATTGTTAGAGTGCTGTTCTGAATGGTTGCCAATATTTAAACTATATGATCTTAGAGGGAAATATACTGTTCCCTTACTTGATGGCTAGCTTATAAATTTTTCAATAGTAGCTGCATTACATGTTTGAATAATAATAATTTCCGTCACTATTGTTCCATGGACAAATTGAAAATAATATTGGCAGCAATAAGCACTGTGAGTAGTTTGACTGAGTTCTAGTGTTATGATCAGGTTTTTAAAAGTTGTTAGAGAGATGCCCCTGTCCAAATTAAGGAGCAGATGAGACCATATGTCGAAGTCAATAGCACAGAGTTATTTAACAGTAAATGTGAGGTACAGAGAGACAGAAGAAACTATGAGAGAGAGTGGGGAAGAGAAAGAATCATAGAATTTGAGGATCAAAGAATCATGAAATCAACCGGGCTGGAAAAGACCTTCAAGATCATCAAGTCCAACCCTTGATCTAACACCACTGTGATTACTAGAGCATGGCACTAAGTGCCATATTCAGTGTCATCTTAAAAACCTCCAGGGACGGTGAATCCACCACCTCCCTGGGCAGCCCATCCCAATGTCTGATTACTCTCTCTACAAAATTTTTTCTCCTAATATTCAACCTAAACCTCCCCTGGCACAGCTTAAGACTGTGCCCTCTTGTCCTACTGCTGGTTGCCTGGGAGAAGAGACCGACCCCCACCTGTCTACAACCTCCTTTCAGGTAGTTGTAGAGAGTGATGAGGTCACCCTTGAGCCTCCTCTTCTTCAGTGTGACTCTTGGGGATGGTCCTGTAAAGGGACTTTCTGATCCTTGTGGGTCCCTTCCAACTCCACATATTCTGTGATATATTGTAGTCACTTGGTGAGATAGGCAATCATGAGAGGAAGTTTAACCCACCTGCATTTCCATGGAATGACAGATGTCTAATGTAGTATTTACCAGGCACCTGGGAAGGGTTCGGAATTTCCCCACCCTGGTGTGAACTTTAACAAGGTTTGGGGGTATGCAGACACTGTCTCTGTGTCCTGATGCCCATGGGAAGGAATCACAGGAGTGAACGCACTGTGTTTTTTTTAATTTTTTTTTTTTTAATGCTAATCAAAGAAACTAAGTACTGATAAAACTGGATACAGCTACGTCCTCTCACCCATCATAGAGAAACTCTAGAAGGATATTTTAAATTAGACACACAGTATCACGCTGTGGAAGTGAGATGACGTGCTGGGAAAAACTGGAGAGATTAAGTAAAGGAGAGGTTAAAGATGACTGTAATTTTGGTACTTTAATTTCCTATGATTGAATTTCAAGACTATTTTCCATTAAGTAAAAAAAAAATGAGGTAAAAGGAGCACTGTGTAGCTGAAGTTTGACAGCAAAGTTTTACTTCTTTTCACAGTACAGTTGCTAGAAGAATTATACTTCAGGTAGGTGGCAAGGTGATTTAACAAAACATGAATTTGACAGTGGTATGGTTAAGATGAAATTGCACTGCATAAACTAAATGGACTTGGGTACTAAAATGTTTTAGTCAGAAATTTCTGCAATTTTATGAACTACATGACCTCCTTGTTCAATAAGAAATACAGTGTACTCCAGAAGTTGGGTGTGTTGTGGTAGAGGCTCGATCCATACTTTGTGCAGTGCTGGGCCAGGACCTGGCTTCTGTGAGTGACCCTGGGAAGCACTGGTTACAAGGCCTGGGCAGAGGATCCCTGTTTCATGAGTGTCTTGTTCACAGTCACTCTGTGCCTAACAACTCGCTGACACAGTTTGCTCCTCTGGAAGACTCTGAACATGCTCAGAACTTTCACAATGATTGATATGTTTGCACCTTTCATAACCAATGCTTATCAGGCTGTTTGTGTGCAAGGTACTACTCAATCCTTATGACTAAGCTACGCCCTTATCCTGGAAGTTTAACTACACTTATGCTAACACATTTGTCAACTAGCACTGTTTTATGCTATCTGCACACAGGGCATGACTCGGGAATAGCAAGCAGAACACATATGTGTAAATATACATTATGTAAAAAGAAAACCAGAGGTTTCCTAGTTTAATTTGATCTCAGTATAATACAAAATTTTAGAACAAATTATTAAAGAAAGAATAACTGAAAAGTAACAAATAAGTAGAAAACATAACATTCAAGATCTATTTATAGAAAGAAGTCATGATATTTGATGAAGAAATTAAATAAAAAGAGGACAAGTTATTCTAGTAATAATGAATCTGAGAGTAAAAAATCAGTATATATATTTTCTCTTGTATGTAAATAGAAATAAAAGATCAAAAGCAATGATTCAATTAAATGATTAATACTTTTGTAGGAAAGAGGAAGTTCTGCACTGCTGTTGAAATTTGTTAACCTAGGAGCTGGATTTTTGATATGAAGTTAAGATCTCAAATTATTATTTTAGGGCAATTTCATTATTTACAAGTTTGATTTGCTTTCTCTTTCTATTATTAAAAAACTCTTATTTGTTAGGTCTATGTATTACTATGCAGTAATATTCAGACATCATCCCTGTTTTCTGAAAAAAAATTGGCATTTGTGAAGGTTAAGGGACATCCAATTGACTTGAACAGATGATGTAGTCACTAAAAAGAGTTTGTTAACTTTGCCGTTTGTTAAGACTGACGAGCAGTTTCTTGAAGGAGCAGCAAAATACAATTCATAGTCCATTTCCTCTTGAGTAGTTCTATGGCACTGTGAAGAAAGCATCTGTGGATTCATTTGCTGGAATGCCTTCGCCATCAGAAATTCCACTCACAGTTTTATGAACATACAGAGTTTCTAGGGTTGATGTGTTCACTTGACACTATAGAGCTTTTTGGAGGAAAAAAACTAAGGAATGATGACTGATAAATATGCTCTCAGATTTGCATATATTAATAAAATTAGGCTTAGGAGAGTGATAATTTAGTTTTGAGCTTAGCAACTGTGTAATGTTTAATATACACAACAAGTCCCCAGTGGTTTAGATTCACACAGTCAATTATTGAGGTCAATATTTTTCTGGTTTATTGTTAAAAAATGATTTTTCCCAAAGGACTGAATTTGAAAAGGTAATCATATAATTAATTTGTTTTCCAGTGATAAAATGATTTGTTAGAATTCCAAGAAAATGATTCTGTGCAGAATTTAAAAAAAACCAAAACAACCTACCAAAAAAAAACCCCAACCAACAAAAAACCCACAAAACCCAAAAACAAACAAACAAACAAAACCCCAAACAAACAAACAAAAAACCACACAAAAACCCCTCACAAAAACAAGCAAACAAACAAAAAACAACAAAAACCTGAATTATTGATAGTGATGGTGTAGTTTTCTCTATTACAAGAATGTGGCATAATTAAACAATTTATTAGTCATAGAATGAACATTTTAAAATGTTCTATAAAATGTTAAAATGTATACTACTTTGTATTCTGGATAGGAGGTTTTTACAGTTGTCTTGGTTTCAACCAAGGAGAAGTTTACTTTTTCACAGTAGCCATGAGGGAGTACGGCTGAGGGGGCATGACCAGGACCCAAGTATTATTTGATACCACCTCACATCATTGCTGGGGGCAGGAGGACAAAAGTCTTTGGCTTCTGAGAAGAGGGTGTGGTTTCCGCTCAGGAAAAAGCATGGTCCAGGGAGTGGTTGGGATAGCATGGTGCTGATCTCAAGCCAGAGAGAATGGCAGGGTAGCACCAGCTGCAAGGCAGGTCAGACCATACCAAAATGCAGAAATGCTACGATCTAATACTTTGGTTCAGATCATTATGAAGGCAGAATCAGACCAGGAATATAATTAGGAATCACATGACTTTTCAGTAGCTTTTCTGAGGTCTTTTTCTTTTGTCATTTGTCTTTGTATGCTTCTGTAGAATAAAATGTTATGAAAACAATACACACTATTTTGATTTAACTATTTTGATTTAAATCTCTAAAACCCCAGGCCCGGAGTTATGAGCTCAACTAGGAGTTTTATTTTAAAAATATACTCCAAAATTTTGCACACCAAATATTTTGAAGAGCTTTTGGTTCTTTAATACCTGGAGGTAGCACAAAGAGAATACAATGCACATGTTTTCTCAGGAGATACTTTTACTAATAATTTTAGAAAATATGGGACATCTTGGCAAAAGTTCAACAGGGTAACATACAATCAAAATTCCACAAATCTATGATGTAGCAGATGCTAAACCACACAGTTTGGCATAATCCAACCTACTGGATTTAAGTTACCCAAAATATTAAGAAAAGAGATTAAGAGAAATAAAAAAGAAGTAAAGAAAGACAGAGAAAAGAGATTAAGATAAGATCATAGCTACCACCAGAGAGTCCTTTGCAAGTCCAGCTTCCACAGGGCAGGTGGCAGGTCTCGAGTGAAATGGAGACCATGCACCGCTGTTTTTAGGTGCTCTGGCCCCCTATTGCCACTCGTCCCAGGTTTCTGCACATTGGCCACTCTGGGTCTCTAGAGGAGGGTGAGGGGCAGTGCTCCCAGTGTGCCAGCCAATCTAAGACTGGGCTAGGGACTCCAGAGGGTGTGGTGTGGAGCAGAGCTCTCAAGCTACCTTTGCCCCAGAGTTGCCTCAGGAGGCTTGCAGGGACTGGCATGTGGGATATGGCATTATCTGAGCTCTGTGAGATTCAACTTATCCCTTCCCCCCAGACACACACACTTGAGTTGGTTCTGATCCAATAATAAAATAATCTAGTGTCTCTCAAACTCTCATACAAGTATAGAACTGTTTCCTGTAAGAATTCAATCACAAAATTAATGCAATCACAGTAACACATGAAAACTTTCTGATTCCTGGGGTTATGATACCAATATTACCTTGATCTTATTGTACCACTGGCGAGTTTAGAACCTGTTTCAAACCTACTGTAAATACATTGGTTTCAAACTCTGTTAAAGGAGGTCCAAAGAAGAGATTTAAATTTTTTTGTATGAGAAGAACTTTGGTACAGGCAAAGTCTGTTAATGTGTTTTTACTGCATCTGCTAGCACCTTCTTAAAACTCCCATATGAATTAAAAACTATTATGCTAATCCAAACCTAACTGAGAAACTAAAGAACTGAACTTGAAGAATTGAATTTAAGCTGCACAAACCAGCAGTTTAGTAATCAACTATATTTTAGCTGAACCTGAGATGGAATAAACAGTTGCAATACAATTCTAAAATAATTATTTCCCATAGCAGGCTGAACATCATGCCTTTCTTCAGATTGGTGTGGTTAAGGAGATTCCTAAAATATTGCTAAAATTTGAAGAGTAGATGGAGCTACTGATAATATGATACAGGATCTAGAGCAGAGATAGCTGAAGGTAAGGTGAAATACCTTTGGTTCTTTGAATGGCACAAGATACTAGATACACAAATAATTTAAACACAAGACTGACTGTTGTGGAAATTTGCATCTCAAGCAATGAATTAGGTGCCTAAACATAAGAGTCTGCTTGCCTCTTACATTCTCTAGATCATCTGACACAGCTTCAACTATAGCTGGCAGATGTGTTACAGATGTCCTACAGGATGCCTAAATTCAGCTGAAGATGCAGTCTGAGCTCAAAGAGAGTAGTGTATATTATCTAAAAAAGCTCTAGACACCTGTATTTAGGCAACTGAATAGATCAGTCTGTATTTAGATGTGTGACCTGAAATCCATTTCTGCATTTAGGAACCCAAATATTGGAGTCTTATAACTTAGTTCCATTCATTTTGCTTTTAGTGGTAATGATAATAGATGATCTGGACCTTTCTAGTGTTAGGAAGAGTGAATTTCAGGATTTCTGACTTCTGACATTCCGATTTATTTCTTATGAGGCCAAACTCTGGATTTCTTAGATGCTTATTTTAGCTGTCTTAAGAACATGACCCTAACTATATGAAGAAACACAATCTTATCATTTAGACCATAAGTAGAAATCAGGTTTTGATTGTTGACTTTGTTTTAAACTGTAATATTAATCATTATTAATTCAAAGAAGCACATTGGCAAATCATGGAAACTATTGAAACTATGGTTTCAATAATTGAAACTATGGTGAAATGGGAAGTATTAAAACATTAAGCACATTAACTATTGTAACAACAGCATACAATGGGAGGAGAACGCTCAGCTGACAAAAAAACCAGCTAAGTGAAATCAGAACTGTTCTGTATAGAACAGCTAAGTGAAATCAATTTGTATTTAATCCATGCAACTACTGATAAACCAGATCATACAGCTTCCGAGATATAATTAATTAAAATTACAGATCTGATAAAAAAGTCAATAATTGCTTGCTGAAGCATTTAAACAATTGGCCTCTGTTTTTAAAACTTCCAATAATCAATCTGTGTGTCATGCTTCAGGGGCATTTTTGCTGTTACAGCATGTCACATGCTGGAATACTTTTACTGGTATCAACAGTATTATGTAGGCTTAATTCTAAACCATTGTAGTGATGAACAGGGGCTCAAATGTCTAATTGTCTTCTAATTATGAAATAAAATAACGTCTCTGCTGAAATGCTTAACAAGATAAAAATACCTATTCCATCCTATTTGTACTAGAGGAAAATATCAATGACCTCCTTATACTATGGAGTGCGTGGGTGGAATGGTGGTTTCCTTAGTTCCTGAGACAAGCTATTATGACTTAACTCAGACATGTAAGGAAGGGACCCTCAGGCTTGCCAGCATTTCCTCCAGTGATTCCTTTGGAATGACACCTAAGCATGCAGTCATGGATGTACTTTCTATATAGTACCTCCCTCTATGATATCATGCTCTGTATGCTCTGGTCTCTAGGTGGCTTGCTGGTGAACACTTTCTTTTAATTTAAATATAAGCATAAAAACTTCAGTTTTTTCTTCTTCAGCTTTACAAACCAAAGAATAATAACTGTTCAGTGGGAGTAAAAACAGTGATAAAGATACTCTTTGTGATTCACTGGTGATATAAAGAGGGGGGGGGAAATTACTTTAATGTTTTCATGCAACACATAAGCTAAATTTTTTTTTCTACAAAAGCAAACCCAATTGACAACTCTTTATCTGCACAAGAATCCTAAATACTTTTTCTCTTAATTCAGAGATCTTAATTAAGATATTATTTCAATTTCATAATGCCAATGCTCTGAATGAATTTGAGGTACTGATCCTAGGTCTCTGTGGGTATTTTGATCCATAGCTATATAGGTCTAGGAATAAAATAAAATAAATCTAGATTACTCTTAATTCTTCTTACGTCTCAACCACATTGTTAGTTGAGATAAATATAGATACCTTTTTAAAAAATCATTAAAGAATTATACTTTTGAACACTATAACTAGACAAGGAGAGATTTTTGACAGAAAAATGTTGCATTTGAATGAAAAGCATAGCACATTCTTTGTATGTATTTATAAATATATATAAATAATTTTTGGTTATAGTTTTAGTCACTTGATAAAAAGTGGAAGACAAGATGAAAATGTTATAATTAAAAGGTTTGGTCATGAAAAGAACAAGAAGAATCTGAAGTTATTTGTATCTACTGACTTTATAAAGGTTTTCATAAGACCATTAACATTTAATTAATTTATTTTTAAAATCTTTTTCTTTGCAATGGCAGTTACATTACTGTATCACAGATGATAGAGATTACACTAGTAAAATTTTGTTTTCTATGTACATGCAGCACAACTAGAAGACTAGCTGAATATGAACAACTATGTTTTTACAAAATTTGCTGCAAGAAGATTTGCTAATAATGAGTCCCTATAAAAAGCGTACAAAAAAATCTGTGAATTGGTCCTTCATTTTACTTTACTTTGTAGGCAAAGGATGCTGAATTTGTCTAGATTTTTATTATGTTATTTAAGGCTTCCTAAAATTTAATTAGGCAACTGCAGTAATGTCAGAGAAAATAAGAAAATTTCTTTTTTTTTTTTTTTTTTTTTTTTTAGCAGAACTGGCATAATGGTTTCAAAACTACAGTCCCTGAACCTGCATAGAGAGGAAAAAGTCTGTGGAAATCTCCACTGCTTTTTTTTTTCTTGGCTTTAATTGGGAAAGAAAAAAAAAAAAGGATCTTTAAGATATTCAGTCTCAACTGAACATGTTGTAATTGTGGTCAAATACGTAAGCCAAATATGCCTTTTGATATTAGTGTTCATGTCAACATCAATTCCTGAGTTCTTGATTAAAAAAAAAAAGGGGGGAAAAAGAGGGGTTTTTAGTTTTATTAGTACACTCAATAGTAGATAATATGCCTATATTTAGGAAAGCAGACCAAGTTAAATATAATGCATGAATTGAAAACTGAAAATTATTATTAGCTGCTGAGAAGAAAAGCAGTCAATCTCATACGTGGAATTAGTACAATGTAATACAATTATTATAATTAAAATATAAAAAAATTTATATAATTTAAAAAGTGTAATAAAATACAGTTTATGACATCATGAGATCAATCATTTAATGTAATTAGCATAATTTGAGAAGTTTTAATCAAGAAAATGGTATGCTAGGAAGCAAATACATAGATACACATCTATATATATAAAAAGTTGATAAACACAGTATTTTTATATATTGGAGATATGTAAATGAGAAATAAAAAAATATAATTATTATATAATAAGATACATATATGAACAAAAATTCCTGCAGCTGACTAATTTTTCAGATTAACTCAGTGAGATGCTTTTTGTCAGATTCCACTTTATACTGTGAATATACAACTATCATAACAAAATTAAAAGGCAATGTTGTAACCACTGAATTATAATCAAAATCATGAATACTGTGGGAGAATGAAAAATTTCAGTGATAAATTGATACAGGGGAATATATGCACAATTCTATTTTCTTTAAACTTATCATTTCTTAGCACCATTTGTTCTTATTTTCAGTAGATTTCAGTAGATTTCAACACATTAAATGTTAATATTAAGCATCAGTGATATTTTTGCAGAAATAACAGTATGAGAAAAACAGTGTGTTATAATCTTTACAAATACAATCCATAACAAGCATTAAACATGTGAGATTCATAAACAGTTGCTCATTTAAAGTATTCACATTATAAACATTAACCGCTGTTGATGATTCTTTTCAAGTATTGTTAAAGGAGGCATGGAAAACACTGCAATAAGCAAAGATATTACAGCATTTAAGGGTAAATGGAGCATGTATTTTCATCTCTCCAGACATGGAAGTTTATCTACATCATATAGGACAGAGTTCTGAAGGTACCCAGCTCTCTCTATATAGTTGTCTATGGACATGGACACATTTTTAAGTAGGCCTTATTAATTATAAAGTAGATGTCTATTTCTGGTTGGATGAATCATTTATTGAAGGTTCAGAACAATGAACAATGTCCACGGTATAGACCTCTAAAGTTAGCTGCAATTAATTCCATTCTGAGAGTCATGAAAATTTTTAATTAGAGCATTAGTATGCATCAAGCTGTAAAAAAAATCAGTTAATTTAAAATAATATATTTATCCTTGAAACACCTTCCCGTGTTTTTCATGAAGTGGAGTAAATGAGACAATTTCTCAGCAGTCCATTCTTCCCTATACTTAGATAATTTTCTCTTTTATAGCTTAGCAGTTGCCTTCTTTTTAAGGTCACAGAATCCTTTTTCTTACTGAGTTAAAGGGTCTGAAATAAATTTATTTTTAATTGCCAAAATTATAGCAAATACTCTTATGCCCTGAGATACTCCCAGCTATTCCATTCATTAGTTCATTATCAAAATCAAAGACATTGATTGTTTGCTTGCAGCTCATTGCTTATATTGTACTGTGTCCAGTGCTTTAGAGACAGAAAAGCAAATATCTAATATATATTCTTTCATTTGATATTCTAATCTGATAGTGTGCTTCATTAAGAGAGGGTATATTTTTTGCTTTGAAGGAAATAGCATTTATGCATTAGAAAAGGATACCTTCCTCAACTAATAGAGCATTAATCAAGAAGGGTACAAAAGCATTTTGGCAAAGAAATGGCACTAATATATATCACAAGTTTCTCAGGGAAACATCTTTGTAGTCTAAGAGGTAATTAGGACAGGGACAGATGACTCTATAAGGAAAGAAAGAGCATTTCTAAATAATCAAAGATGTTAAAAATCAGTTCTAGGCAACACTCCAGTGGGCTAGAATTTGGTCAGCCTCCTTTTTTTCCTAAACTGTTGACAGACTCGAGTTTCAATCAAGGTAATTTTGCTTGATTTTCAGAGGTCTTTTTGTTGCCTTTTTGTGTGCATGTGTAGTGTGCAAGTTCATGAAGAAGAAAGGCCTAGAAAGGAAAAGAGCAGAGCCTGCCTTTTATAAATTGTCTGTTAAATTTTGTTCTCTCACTATAGTTTTAGCTCTGTGATATTTACTGGTTCAGAGGTTCACAGCTCAGTTTTTAACTATTCATCTTATCTCTGTGAATGCAGAGGGACTCTGAACTACAGAACAACACTGAAGAATCCAAAGAATCCAACACAAAGCAAACCTCAAGAAATATCAGAAATAATTTATTTAACAAATAATTATCTGTAAAAATGTCTGATTAAGCCTCAAAGATACTAAAAGGTTTATAATGTCATTTCCAAGGAGCATTTTATGGGGAAAAAAAAAATCCCAAACCTGCAAAATTACTTTGAAACTTACTGTAAATGTATAACAATATAGTAAATAAATTGAATTTAAGTAACCATAGTCAGGGTTAGTGCTTGCTTTTCCCATATGTCAAATGTTTGCTATTGAATTAGTACTTTCTCAGATTAAGTATATGTAATTATTAACCAGGTGCCTTCCATGCTTAAAAGAAAGAAACTGTCAAGTGTGTTACATGTGCAGTGTGTCTGTGTGTTCATCCCACTGGTATCTCTGAGTGGTGTCCATCACATGAAATAGGCAAAATGACACTAGCAAAATAATCTGACTGCATTACTTAAGGGATCAGCCATGAACTAAATGGTCTTCCATTTCTCATGTGTTAGAGATCTCATGCTTTAAATATTTTGTACTTTTTCCAAACAAAAAAAAGTTGAAAAATTTTAATAAATCTTGCATAGGTACATTCATTTTAGTCCATGATTCAGAGCAATAAGAAATTATATATTTGTAGACTGTAGTCAAAAATATAAATTACAGAATTTATTTCTTTTTTTTTTTTTCCTACTACTTTTCCTCACTTTTAAAAACCTCTAACAGAAACTTCTTTTTTTTTGAAGAAAAGTAGGGACTGTGAACTCTATCATTGTTTCTCATATAGTCAGGCTTCAGAGCACAATAAGTACAATATTTTTATGAGAGGCTGGTCACTTGGAACTCTGATTTTGCCACCTCATGACTCCTTGAATTGTCTTCAAAATACTACAATCACAAGTTGGAATCCAAAAGCATATACTAGAGAAAACAGCTCTGTCTCATAGTCCAATCTGCCAAAATTTAGCTTGCATTCAGTGTTATTTGGCCTAAATAAACAGCATTGCAAAAATACAAGAAGAGAAAAAAACACCTTTTAAGTAGCGTAGATTACTGAAAAAGGGTAATCTAAAATTACCAGATGAATGAATAAAAGATATTACAGTTGTAAATATGCAGTTAAAACTACTCATTTTGCAGCTGCCTTGATAATTTCCAATTAAGCTTGAAGACTAATATATTAGCATATCAATAGGAATATAATTGTCTATTCATTCTTTATGTAAAGTTCTGTTTGCTATATGGCAACTTAATTTCATCTTCATTATCCTATCTTAAGTTTAAGTCTTGTGTGTACTTTCAAGTTTTTTTCTTTAAATGGACTCTTTAATGATAAAGCTACAGCAAGTATTATCAATAAAGCAAATATATTGCCTATCAATGTAAAAATATACACAGACCAAGTGATAGATCAAAGGAGAATGAAGTGCTGCTAGAGTTCCCTGAAATTTAAAATACTCCTTAGTTCATGCTTTATGTCAACAGTAACTTAAAAAGCTAATATTAATAAGACTTCCAAATAGATGTTATGAGATGGAATAAGGCAGTGTTTCAGGACTGTTTATTTAAAAAAGGTCTTCAATTAAAGTCCTCAAGAGATTATTAAGAACAGTAACAACATATTTTGGTTAAAATCAGGAAGAAAGAAAATTGTTTACCAGAATACTGGCAGCAAAGAGAAGAAGAAAAACTTAACTGACACAAAGACACCATGGAGAAAGAGGGTAGGTGAAGTTAAAAAGAATAGTTGGAGTTAAAAATAGTCTGAGCATTTTACTAATCTCTCTAGATTTCAAAGCAACAAGGGCACATTGGTAGCTCATGGTTAACTTCTTCACCAGGACTCACTACCGATCCTTCTCCACAGAGCTTCTTTCCAGCAGGTCAATCACTAACCTGCAATCGTGCATGGGGTTATTCCCCTCCAGATGTAGAACACTGCACTGACCTTCGTTGAACTTCATCAGGTTTCCCTCTGCCCAGAACTCTAGCCCATAAGATCTCATTGACTGGCAGCACTGCCTTCTGGGGTGGCAGGCACTCCTCATGGTGTTGCATCAACAGCAAACTTGCTGAGTGTGTAGTCTGTCCCTTTATCCACGTCACAGATGAACGACTGCATAAGACAGGACTCAGTACTGATTCCTAGGGAACACTGCTTGTTATATATGTTCCTCAAAGAGTAAAAAACCAGTGCTTTCTTGTACATGCTAACATATATTCGCCCTCTTTTCTAATATTTCTATCACACAATTGTGTCATATAGCACCTTGCAATCTTTTTCCCATTATGTGATGGCTATTTATGTGATGGTTGGGAGCTGCAGCTATGGCCACTATATTAATATCCAAAATCTTTGCATATGATAATTACAGCAGGTACAGTTTTTCAGTGATAAAGAATTTCTCCAGAATGATTTTCTCATAGGAAATTAATTTTCAGGGGAAAAACAAGCAAAAAAAAAAAATCTTCAAATTGTTTTGTGGTTATAGGCAGGGTTTAAGCTTCCCAGTTTCTTAAGAACTTTAATACTCTTCTTTTACATCCTTTTATACAAAAACACACGTTAACTTGCTCATACACATTTGTTGTAGCTCAATAAGACAGACGCAGCAGCAGTAGGAACAAAATCTTTATGTTAAACATCTTATCTACAAAATATTTTCAGAATCTGATTTTACTAATTTCAGAATACATATCAACAATTCTGTGTTTGCTCTCTTTTTGAGTATCACTATCATTGCATGTTTGAAATCCATGACTACAACCTAAGTATGCATTCTGGTTTTCCCACCTCTCTTGTGAGATCATTAAAAGCTGAAAATGGTGTAATTATTAAATACTAAACCTTTGCAGCACAGAAATGTAACTCTTTAACTGAAACCAGAAAAGTCATATGCCTTTCCTTTTTCTTCCAGAAGAATCTACTATAGTCAGGGTACAGAATTAGCCACATTCACTTAATATTCAGCATTACTTTTTTCCTGTTCATATTTTGCAATACTTTTCTTCTCCCCACCACTGAAGCTTCCAGGAACTTCAGTCACCTGCTAGAAGGACAAGTTTTTCTGCATAATTTGTCCCAGTAATCAAATCAGAAATAAGTCAGACATACCAAGTATAGGATGTGTAATAAATTGCCACCTCTGAAACGAGAGGATTAAGTGCCTTGCCTACTGTGATACAGAAGCTTTCCTATAGTGGAAGGGATTGAATTTAGCTCTATATCTATTCAGGAAGATATAATCTAAATTGTTTCCTAATAGTATATACTTTTTTCTTCATAATCAATAATTTCATCTTGACATGTTTACATTTGCTTGAGTTCTCATTTTATTTAGCAGATTAGAAAAAAAAAAAAAAAAAGAGACGATAACTGACTAGCAGATTAAAACATTCTAGTTTCGCTTCTGAAGACTAAATAACTTAACTCTTCTTTCTCAGTAACAGGACTGGACATCTCTTGCCTGTATCTTCCTTTGAACTCTTTGACTTCCATTCACACAAACGAGAGAAGATGCAGTGATTCTGACTGAAAGACTGTTGTACTTTGAGGGGTTAATGATCCACATAACAAGTGACCTAAGAAGGCAGGATTGCACATATCACTTGAACCTCCCAGACTGCTGTGCTGCATATATTCCTTCACAGGATATGAGCTCAGATAGCTGATGGCAATGGAGGAGCCTGGAGGCTGCACCCACTTTGGCAACAGCAGTATAGTCACTGGCCTATCTTTGCCTTTGTCGTGAAGTAAAACAACAGCCCATAAAAAAATCCTTTTCTATCACAGTCTTTATTAGAAAATCTTACAAAACCTTTGAAATCCACAATTCCCACAATCTCCTCTGTAGGAAGTGGGCCTACAGTGGTCTACAAGCAATGGAGAAAAATGCAGGAGAGCTGCAAGGAAGGGGCCTCCGAGGAAGAGATCCATCTACCTTGACAGATGCAGCTACAGGATACGCCTGAAGTCCAGCGATAAGGGCAGCTTGCAAGGCCCCCACAAACCCCCCTGTTTGTGCCTCCCACCACTTCTCCCCTTGCATTCCCTTTACCATATATGGCCAAATATACCCCCCTAGCCTATCCTTTCAAACCCCCTTATCACTAAAACCCTGGATTTGGTGCTTCAAGCAAAGACCCACCCCTGTTCCCGAATTCTCTGTATCCCACTGTATAAAAGCTAACTTCTTGTTGTATTAAACGGCCATTTTGTGAGACACATATCGCATGTGTGTGTGTCTCTTTCCCCAATGCAAAGTGTGCCCACAGGGTCCATTCGCCATGGGGATCCCCCTCACCCCCTAAGCGATAAATGGCGCTCTCAACGTGGCCAGGACTCATCTTTCTTATATTAAGGAAGATCCCTATTCACCTGAGCTACTGCTAGCTACGGATTTCCTGAGTCGGGGCTATCCCAAGGACCTCCTCACTCATGTAACCCCTGGACTCGGTCCAGTCAGTCCTCAGCGCTGATCCTGCTGCTGAAGTCCAGCTGCGTTAAACCCCGGCACTCAGGCAGCGATCGCGCTGGAGAAACGGACCCCGGACCCGTGCCGACCTCGCGCAGGCTCAGACCGCTCCGGTAAGCCGCCGCCGCCCCGGGGGCACGGCGCCGCCAACGGGACCTGCTGCGACTGCCACTCACGCGGCAGGACTCGCCCCCCCCGCTCCCTGCTAAAACCGCGCTGAAAGCTGCCCCGTCCTGCCTGGGCAGCCGCCATTACGGGACCGCCCCGGCCCCGAGCCCGCGCAGCCGAGCCGAGAGCCAGGCCGCCCCCCCCCCTCGCCGGGAGCCGCGCGGTCGCACCGCAGGCAGCTCGGCTGCCCCGCGGTCGCATCGGCACGCCGCGCGCCCCGACCCCGGGCGCCGCGAAAAAACTCGCGCGCCGGGTGCCCCCCCGCCCCGACCGCGGGCGCTCCAGGCGGCACCCCGCGCCGCCGCCTGCCGCCGCCTGAACCACCGCCGTCCGCTGCCCGCCGCGCTCCCCGCCGCCCGCCGGGCGCTGCTCCCGCCGCGCCTGCCGCTCCCGCCGCTGCCCGTCCCCGGCCGGCCGGCTGCTCGGCCGAGCCCCCGCCCCGCCGCCCGCGCGCCACAGAACACGCCGCTGGACCACGCAGCGCAGCCCCGGTCCACCCGTGACCAACTGAGGATTCGAGTGAGTGAACCATTTAACCCCTTAAACCCTAAAATATGGGAAATCAGCTTTCTAATGTAGAGAAGCAATTTTACGAACGTATTAAGGTTTTAATAACATCGGAGGGGCTTCCGTTAGACAGAAAGTCCCTTAAAGCATTAACCAAATGGCTTTCTAAACACAAACTGCTCTCTGCAGACTTACTAACATACCGCCGATGGCATCAGCTGGGAGACACGTTAGCACACGCCTTTGAACAAGGCGACAAGGCTGCAGGTCTCTCTCTCATGTCCTGGCGTTTAATTCTGCCGCAGTTGAAAAAGCAGAGACACGCCGAAAATGGCGACCAGGGCAGGGGAAGTCCTTCTCTTTCATCCAAAAAGCCCACGAAAACTAACAAAGCCCGCCCACCGAGCTCACAAGATGGCGCCGAGGGCTCCCAAGCCGCCCCGAGCCGCGCGAAACAGCTAACCACGCCCCCGCTCCGGGATGACGTCAGCCCTGATTCCACACCCCCCCCTCCTCCCCCGCGGCCACGCGGAGTCAGGTTCCCAGGGGGGAGGGGCCGGAGCCTGCATTCCTCTCACCACGCTGACAGCCCAGCCTGCTCTGACACAGACACTGACTCTCCTGCCTCTGAGAACAGATGGCAGAGTTCTTGCAAGCAGGCGGAAGATGCGGGAGACTTAGAATTAATGAAAGTTTTCCCGGTTTTCCGAGAAAACAACCGACAACCAATTTGGGAACCTGTCCCCTATCCCATTCTCCGGGACGCTAAGAAAGCAGTCAGTGACTACGGTTTAGATTCTCCTTTCGTATCTGGCATGCTCGATTCCCTGTTTGCCGCTTACACTTTGACACCCTCTGACATTCGGGTAATAACAAAAGGGCTTCTAAATTTGATGCAGTATTCCCTATTTGAACAAGAGTGGAAAAAACTTATTCGCCAATATGCTGATGGGTCACACGGTGCCTTGCGAATCCCTGTGCAGGATTTAATTAATGAATTATATGGAGAGGGTCCTTATGCCTTTACTGGGATGCAAACTTGGATACCATTCCACAGGCTGGATGAATCAAAAAGCCTAGCTTTAGAAGCTATCAAGGCTGTGGCAGAGGCTACCACCACTTCTCCCTCATTTGCACATATCCAGCAAGGCCTTAAAGAACCTTTTTATGACTTTGCCACCAGACTGAGGGAAGCAATATCTAGGCAAGTGAAAACTATAGAAGCCCAAGATGCTCTGTTTATCCGGTTAGCTATAGAACAAGCTAACTCGGACTGCCAACCTGTCCTACGTTCACTAATTAATCCTACACCTATGTCTATGATTCAGGCCTGCAAGGAGATTGGCTCCAGCAAGTTTAAAAGCAAAACAATAGCAGATGCATTAATTGAAGCAGAGCCAGTACGGGTGCAAGCAATCCAAGAAGCAATCATGGCTGCTGCTAAAGCTAATACTGTGTGCTTCAAATGCCAGCAACCAGGACACTTTGCAAATGACTGCCCAAACCCAGATCCTACCCCCAAGTTTCCTAAGACTCTGTGTCCAAAATGCAAAAAGGGGTATCACTGGGCAAGTTTTTGCCGTTCCATTTTCACTAAGGAGGGGGACCCCATTCGCTCTAAAGGAGGAGGAACCACTGGCAGAACCTATAACCAGCAGCCTCACCGCTTCAACCAGGGAAACGGATAACGGAGCGTGAAGGACCACGCGATGACCCCAAGAGTCCTGCCTGTCCATCCACAGATGACGTCCAAGAGATCCTCCTGTATCCCACAGACAACATAGTTTTAGAGACTCTTGACATCACTGCAGTCTCTGTTCAGCCAGACCAAGCCCTAAACAAAAATGACAAATTCCTACTGACTGCACACTTAGAATGCCGTGACAAAGGGATAACTGTTATCCCAGAAATACTGTCTAACCTAAATCCATGTAACCTAACCATAAATGTCCAAGCCTCTTCTCTTCCAGCTCGCTTGTACACCGATGTTCCACTAGCTCGACTGCAGCCTCTGCAACTCCTGGAGAACTGCGCTCAAGAAGACCACCTCATGGTAAACTGGGCCAAACCAATTTCCCATAACCGGCCCATGCTAACTTGTCGCCTTTATTCTCCAGCAGCAAACCAGGAGATCACGATTAGTGGCATGCTTGATACGGGAGCTGATATGACCATCATAAGATCAACTGACTGGCCTACGCACTGGACCACAACAAAGAGTGACACAGAAATCACAGGTATAGGCGGTCCACAGACTCCCATACAGAGTCAGGACATCATTCAGGTAACAAACCCTGAAAATCAAGTGGCTACCACCAAGCCATATATTTTAAACCTCCCCTTCACCCTTTGGGGAAGAGACATTTTAGACCAGTGGGGTGTTGTCCTCACCACAAATTTGTCCTAATGGCCGCTGGCCACAGCCAGCCACTTCGCCTGGAATGGGTTCCCTCCTCCCCAATCTGGGTAGACCAGTGGCCAATCAGAGGAGAAAAGCTCTCCATCTTAAAAGATTTAGTCCACGAGCAATTGAAACTAGGCCACATCGTTCCATCCACTAGTCCCTGGAACTCTCCCATCTTTTGCATCAAAAAAGCCTCAGGTAAATACAGGCTACTCCATGACCTCCGAGCCATTAATGCTGTCATCAAAACGATGGGAGCCTTGCAACCAGGGATGCCTTCAGCAGCTATGATCCCAAAAGACTGGCCTATTGTTATTATTGACATCCAGGACTGTTTTTTCTCTATCCCTTTGCATCCTGCAGACCAGGAGAAATTTGCCTTTTCTCTTCCAACACTGAATGTGGCAGAGCCTCTCCAACGCTACCAATGGGTTGTTCTCCCACAGGGGATGAAAAACAGCCCCACCATCTGTCAGCATTTCATCTCCAACATCCTTTCTCCTGTCAGGTCTGCCTTTCCAGATGCTATTTGCTACCACTACATGGATGACATTCTGCTGGCTGCAAGCACTGATGCCAAAGTCCAAAGACTCACAAATGCAGTGTTGGATGCATTGCAACGCAATAACTTTACTATTTCTCCAACCAAAATCCAGACTTCCTCTCCCTGGAAGTACCTGGGTTGGCAAATCACCAATTCAGCAATTGTCCCACAGAAAATCTCCATTCCCTTGCAAATCACCACCCTAAATGACCTCCAAAAGACTCTGGGTACCTTGAATTGGCTACGTCCTGTGGTGGGTCTTTCCACAGATGACCTACATCCCTTGTTTGAGCTCCTAAAAGGAGACCCAGACCTAACATCCCCACGGACACTAACCCCTGCTGCTAGGGATGCCTTGAAACTAATTGCCAACAAAATAAGTCTCTTTCAGGTACATCGACGCCTGGAGAAAGAAGAAGCTGTTCTTGTGGTGCTGAGAGGATCCACCCAGCCTTTCGCACTACTGGGACAACTCTACGACAGGAACAGTAAGCTGTGTCTATGGGAGTGGATCTTCCTTCCCCACCAATTCACAAAAACCATAGTTTCCCTTCCGGAACTATTGGCCAAATTGTGTTACGAGGGCAGGACCAGGTGCTGGGAACTTGCAGGTGTAGATCCCGCCTACATCTACCTGCCACTCACTTCCCAGCATCTAGACCAACTCCTGACCATGAGCCTGGACTTCCAAATTGCTTTATCTGACTTTGCGGGTGAAATTAAAATCCATTACCCCCCTTGCAAATTTATCCAAAACATAGACAAAATTCCTCTTAAATACACTTCCAATTGGTCTCCTAACCCCCTTCCAAACGCCTTAACAGTCTTCACTGACGGCTCAGGCACCACAGGCAATGCTGTCATTGTTTGGAAAGAGGGGGAGCATTGGCAACAAGACATTCACAAGGTCCAGGGCTCTCCTCAGTTAGTTGAACTGTCAGCAGTTGTTCGTGCCTTGTCCTTGTTCCCAGATAACCTCAATATCATCTCAGACTCGGCCTACGTTGTAGGTATTGTTCAGCGGTGTGAGAATTCATACCTCAAAGAAATTAAAAATGAGCAGCTATTTCGGCTATTCCAAAAATTGCTTTCTGCTGTAAATCACCGCTCTTCACCATTTTTTATCACTCATGTTCCCTCCCATACCACACTTCCTGGTCCAATAGTAGAGGGGAATCGACAAGCAGACCTCTTAGCAGGGTCAGCTGTCGTCCCACAGAGGCTAGAACAAGCCAAACTCTCCCACGATTTCTTCCATCAGAGTGCTCGAGCGCTGCAAAAACAATTTGGCCTCACTCAAAAACAATCTCGTGACATCATTTCAGCCTGCCCTGACTGCCAACTGGTCACCCCACTGCCTGCAGAAGGAGTAAACCCTCGAGGCTTGCTCCCACTGCAAATTTGGCAGACAGATGTCACACACATTGACTCTTTTGGGAAATTAAAATTCGTTCATGTGTCCATTGACACCTGTTCAAATTACATTGTGGCCACAGCACACTCTGGTGAGAAGAGCCGTGATGTACAGAAACATTTCACCACAGCCTTTGCTCACATGGGCGTGCCTAAACAAATCAAAACTGATAATGGACCTGCTTATATAGCTAAGAACACTCAGGAATTTTTGGCCTTGTGGGGTGTAGAACACCGCACTGGTATTCCTCACTCTCCCACAGGTCAGGCAATAGTTGAAAGAGCTCATCTGACACTTAAATCCATGTTAAAGAGGCAGAAACGAAAAAGCAGTGGCCTTACACCACATGAGTGTCTGCAAAAAGCCATGTATGTCCTCAACTTCCTTAACAGGATTGAGGACGGGCAGGCACCAGTCTTTAAACACTTTACCAAAACAAATTCTATTCCAATTGAAAAAGCCAAAGTACTATACAAAGACTTAATATCTGACAAGTGGTTGGGGCCTTTCCCCATCATAACCTGGGGAAGAGGTCATGCATGTATACTCACTGATACAGGTCCACGATGGGTTCCCTCAAGAAGAATCAAGCCCTTCCTAGAGGACTCCAGACCTTCCTGACTCTCATCATCTTTGTTCCACCGTGGACTACCTCAGCCTTCTCAGTTCCAGGCTGGATGCAGCAACCGACAGAAAACGTCTGGATCACCTTAGCCAAAGCTACCAACACAGACACAATGTGCCTTTCCCTCGACAGCGTGAGTCGCCCATTTAAAAGCTGTCTTGTGGGTATACCTGACTGGAACAGGTTTATCCAAAACACTTCCCTTGAAAATAATTTCCTTCCTTCTCCAAACACTATTTCCCAAACTCTCTTACGTTTAGGTTCCCTAGACACTGATCCCCAAGAATTAGACCTTTTAGGCTCATCTGTTGCTACCACTTGCCTTAGATTTAAACCCACTAGTACTCGTATTAAACTAAAACCTAACCTATCCCCTAACTCTTCCATCTATACTAACACCACCGCATGGTGCAATAACTCCCAACCTTACCCTATTCCTACTGAGAGTTTCCCTAAACCTACTAAGCTGCCTTCCACCTACTTCCTTATCTGTGGTGATAGAACGTGGCAAGGCATACCAAAAAACCCAGTGGGAGGACCATGTACCATTGGAAAACTTACCCTGTACAACCCAGCTAAATTGCAAATAATCAGGAACCAAATTTCTGACGAACCCAAACCAATTCGAAATAAAAGGTCTTCTATTTTAATGCAAACCAAACCTAAATCACTCCCAATCAAAGCTGACGCTAAACCACCGCCACATAATGCCCTTCAAAGCAGTTCAGCCAAGGAGGATGAACTAAAAATCCATGTTCCACCAGGCTGTGACCCCAAATTTCAAATTTGGTCCCATGCCCAGAGATTCTGGGGAAGTTTCCCATTTGCCAACATTGGTACAGCCAAAGCTCTCTCCACTCTAGCCCACATGGCCTGCTGGATGGCCAAAGAAGCTAATGCTACCTCTCTAGCCATTGAGGGCCTAATAGCAGACACCCTGAAAATCAAAGAGGCTACTCTCCAGAATAGAGCAGCCATCGACTTTTTACTTCTTGCCCATGGCCACGGTTGCCAAGAATTTGAAGGGCTATGTTGTCTGAATTTCTCAGACCACTCTGAGAGTGTGTACCAAAGCATTAACACTCTAAAACAACTTGTTAGTGACATCACCATAAACCAGGACAAAGGGTTTTCAGGTCTTTTTAGTTGGCTCCACTTTCCTTCCCTTTCTGATTCGGTCAGCAAGGTTGTTAAAGGAATCGTCTTGTTTCTAATTATCACTTTCTCCATCCTTATCTTCCTTCCATGTCTAATTTGTTGTGCTAAAAAATCCTTGACTAAAAGTTTTTCCCAGGCCTTCCCAGTCCTAAATAACAGAAGAGGGGGAGTTGTAGGAAGTGGGCCTACAGTGGTCTACAAGCAATGGAGAAAAATGCAGGAGAGCTGCAAGGAAGGGGCCTCCGAGGAAGAGATCCATCTACCTTGACAGATGCAGCTACAGGATACGCCTGAAGTCCAGCGATAAGGGCAGCTTGCAAGGCCCCCACAAACCCCCCTGTTTGTGCCTCCCACCACTTCTCCCCTTGCATTCCCTTTACCATATATGGCCAAATATACCCCCCTAGCCTATCCTTTCAAACCCCCTTATCACTAAAACCCTGGATTTGGTGCTTCAAGCAAAGACCCACCCCTGTTCCCGAATTCTCTGTATCCCACTGTATAAAAGCTAACTTCTTGTTGTATTAAACGGCCATTTTGTGAGACACATATCGCATGTGTGTGTGTCTCTTTCCCCAATGCAAAGTGTGCCCACAGGGTCCATTCGCCATGGGGATCCCCCTCACCCCCTAAGCGATACTCCTCCTTGGACAACACCTGTTCATCTAATGCTGCATCAACCCTGGGTTTCCAATATCAGAACGAATATAAGATTTTAAAACTGGTTGTTGCCTTTTTTAGAAGGTTAAATACTCATATTACTTGAGAGAGTTTGATCCCTTCTTGTGACACCCAAAAGAATCAGCACCTGATGATGCAAAAGAAAAGAGGAGAAAGGCAGACCATTTGTTTTCTAAAAATAACTTTTTAAAAAGAATTTTATCCTTCTGAGAGAAAACCAGAGTTTATTATAAATTTTCATTTTTTTAATTATAAAAGTTGTAATTTCTTTTTTTGTTCAAGCAAACATTGGCCTTGCCTGACTTACAAACAATCTTGCTTTCTGCAGTCCCATAAATGATAACACTTTTGTGTTTATAGGACACAGAAATAGAAAAAAAAAGTTAAATAATTATAGATAAATAGAATTCCAAAGCTCTCTTTTAAAGATCACAAACATATGTATTCTTACGTGAACAAATTTAACTATGCATCACACTTATGGAATCTAAATTATGAAGCAATATCAGACTAACCAAAAAACCAGTAGTCACGTATGTATGAACAAGAGGAAACAGAGCCTGTCTATTTGGAACTAGTGAGATATCTGCGATCATGTGTCTGATATAAACAGTTCAGGATATGTCTGAATAACTTCAGTTATTCAATAACTTGAATAACTTCAAAGAATTGTGACAATCACTGAAAGACTGAAATGAGTACTTTACAGCTAAAGATTACAAGATTACAAAAATACAATTAAAATACTAACTTGACCTCTTTCTATTGCCTTCATATGGAACATAAATTTGAAAATAAAATAGACAAAGAAATAATTACCAAGGTAATAAGACCTCATGGCTGAAGGATGAATTTATAGAGTTAGCTTTCTACAATCCGTTCTTGCTTTATCTTTCTGTTAAACAAAGTTGCACACCTCTAAATGTAGCAGAGGGATTTTTCTTTTATTTTAAGCAAAAAGGTAATTTACCAGTAATAAAAGACCAGCAAGACTCATTTTAGAACCTTACAAAATGAAAATTTTAATTTCTGACTAGGTTTCCCAAAAGATATACTCTGCATATATTAGGAATTAATAGGTTGTAGTTCTATGAATAATTTATGCAGAAGGAAACACCTGATAATTATAATAGGTTTTTCTGCATTTATAAACTTTTTTTTTCTGTCTAATTTTACCTTAAATAGACTTTTGGTCCTTTTATTTAAAGCGTTTTTCATTGTATCTTCATTCACACAAATGAATTTTTCTGTGCATTCATAGCTTTTGACTTGTTAACTGAATTACAATGTTTTTACCATCTCTTCTTCTATTTGCATAATTCACTTTGAATTGTTCTTCCTATTAGGAGAGCCCCATGGCTTGTGGTAAATTGTCAGAGGCGCAGAGACCACACTGAGAAAAATGTTAATGAATCATCCATTTAAAAGTTCTCAGGTTCTGTTAGTCAAAAGCATCAATAATCAAAAATAGTTATTAAGTCCAGGTGAAATATATCAATCAGTGACAATCTTGAAGGTGGAGGGAGTCTATATTACAAACTGAGATCTCAGATTAGAAGGCAGAAATGGGAAAAGGTAAAATACAGCAAGTAGTGATGGAAACAGGACAAAGAGTCACAACAAAATAATTCTTAGTTCCCTAATGTAAAATCAAGGAGGGTTATTGACTTGTTAATAACATGTAATTAAGACACAATAACAGAACTATCCATTCAGGAACAACAACTGCAATGGAACAGATAAACCACAATACTAGACACTTGCAAAATATTAATACATAACTAAAATTTTCTGACTATTCTTCTATAATCCCAATACATTTTAATAATATGCATGCTCTTGCAGTTATATAGGTGGACTTAGAAGTGCACAGCTTCCCAAACCACATCTGCCTAATTGGAAATTCACCAGAATAGCAGTTCAGGAAGTTTCATTGTACTGAGCTGAAGATGCCATTGCAAGGACACCTTCACTACAGACTTAGGTTGTCATCCATGTAGTGACCTATCATCTTGACTGAGCAGTGTGATTCCCTAAGCAAGTCTTAATTATATAAAGATACCAATAAATTATTGATTTTTATCCAACACTTATAATTGTCTGTGCAAGATGTGATATTTCATATTGGAAATAATTAGTGTGAATATATTCAATGTTCATTGCATCAACTTGGTTCATTCCAGTGATTCAGTATAATTCCCCGTGGTATTTTCCAACACCTGAAATTTCCATCAAGTCTGACAGATGATATCTTTGTAAACATTTTAAAACTCTTCTGTCTCTCAAGAAAAGTATGTTTACACATTTTCTGGAAGAGCAAGCAATATGCCTGGTATTGAAGGGGAGAGGAAATTTCAAAAGACTGTGTTTTTTGTCAGGTAGAAGCGGAGATTAAGGACTTTCAGTTCAGAAGAACAGGGAACAGAAGCAGAGAATGGTTTCAAGAAGTAATCTCTAAGGAATACTGAAAAAAAAGAAAAAAAAAAAGAGGAGGCTATGTAGAATTTCATGCTGGTCACTGAGTAGACTGAAATCAAGTCTGAGAGCATAGAAACAGTGGAAAGTAAGAGAGTTATTAAAAAGCCCCTTCCCTTTCTTTCTTTTATTTATTACACTTTGCACTGCCTTATTTAAAGATACGCAGAATCCATTCTCCCATTATTTAAGTTATTAGTGAAAGTCTTGCTTGTTTTGGACCATTGCACCAACCCTTCTCAAAGATGTGTCTTCTGTAGAGAGGGATAGTCCTATGCCACGCTTACATGAACTACAAATTGTTATCTCATCTTTTTTTTAGTGCTGAGACATCTGATTTTGTTGTGAGCTTAGTTTGGGGTTTATTTTTAGCTTTGTTGTATGAGAATATTTATATATCTGTAAAAAGAGTTCAGAGTATGGCATGAAAGTCAGTAACAAATGGGAGCTAAGCGCAGTGCAAAAGCTAAAAGAGGTGCATGTGAGCTAGATTAGATCCAAAAGGAGCATAAACATAATGGAGTAGCAATGTGTCTTCATCAAATTTAAAAGAGAATTTTTGACCTAACTATAAGTCTGAGAAGTGCCACATGATTCAAGGGTATTAGACACAATAATAAGCAAAAATAAGAAAAGTTTCTGCTCCTTTTTTTTTCAGTATAAGGAATCGATATTAGGATTTAAGAAAAAAGCTTGAAGAGTGATTATGACTATCTGATAAGAAGATAGAAACAGGTAGTACTGAAAAAAAGAAATATAAATGAAATAACTAGGAAAAGTGAACAAGTATTTCCCTTGAATTATCTTGGAATAAGATTTAGATATATGCTAATGGAATTTGCTTCTGAGACAGCCTTGTCAATACTTAGCAATATAGAAGATTAATATATCACAGATAAAAAAACTTTGCAAACATAAAATTAAATAAAACAATGAAGGTGGTAAAAATGTTGACTACGGATCTAATAAAAAAATGTCAGATACAAACCATGACCTTATTATTAGGTAGTTACTGGAAAAGAAAGTTGTCTAATTAGGAATTTCATGACAATGTGACAAAGGGCTCAATTCAAGAATGAGGAATTAATCTGTAATTAATTTTTTAATAAAGTAGATAAAAAAGATAATTGGGATTGTTGCCTCTGTTCAAAGGTTTACTCGACCTTTATAGAAAGTACAGTATTTAGTTTTAGTCATCCAGGTTTCAGAAAGAATCAACTCAAACTTAGCTAGTACAAAGAAAGATTCAAGTATAAAATGGAATTTTGCCATCAGAAAATAAAATAATATGGCTTGTTCAGAACAGAAAAACAAATGCTAAGAGACTGTGATTGCTGTCTATAATTATATAGAAATATTGTTTGAACTGAAATATACCCATAGCTTTGGTAAAAATAGAAATAATAATAATAATAGAAATAATAATAATAATAGAAATAAATTTTCACAAATAATAAAACAAAAAGCAAAAATAAATATAGTAAAAAAATAAAGCAAAACTACAGATTAAAAAAAATAAAGCAAAATCTTATAAGAAGGTTCTTTTCTATTAAGAAAATTTGGAGCTGCCTTTTGAAAGCCCCTTTGAGACCTAAGAATAACCTAATTTTCAAATGCAGATCTGTACGTGAAATAAAAAACAAAAAGGTTATATTGTCCCAGAATAAGAATAGGTCTAACTGCCCAAAATCATATTTCAAAACTAAAGTATTTGATAATACAAAATACCTACCATAGTTGAGGGAGCCTTAAGGAATACTTCAATACTTGTTTTACTCATAATAATAGAGTGAAATAATAAATAATATGTATTATCATCAATATGTCATATACCATAGGTTCAAGATGGCAGACAGGCTGAGACAGTTTGGGTTGTTTAACCTGGAGAAGAGAAACTCTGGTGAGACCTTCTAGCAGCCTTTTAGTTCTTAAAGGGTGTCTACAAGAAAAACGGAAAGAGACTTTTGAAAGGGCATTTAGGACAAGGGGAATGGCTTTCAACTGAAAGAGGGCAGGTTTATAATAGATGCTAGAAAGAAATTCCCTGCTCTGAAAGTGGTGAGGTACTGAAATGTGTTGCCCAGAGATTCACCACCCCAGAAGTGTTCAAGGCCAGGTTAGATGAGGCTTTGAGAAACCTGATCTAGTAGAAAGTGCCCCAGCCCATGGCAGAGGGTATTGGAACTAGATCTCTAGATCATCTTGAAGGTCCTTTTCAATCCAAACCATTCTATGATTTTATATATTATGTGATTGTATGAGATAGTAATATACATATGCATATAGTAATAAGAAAGAATATATGATCATAAATATATTTTGTCTCCCCTAATTTTAAACAGCTAACAAGGTTGTTTATATCTTTTGGTACTCTTAATTTATTTCTAGTTAGTGAAAGGAAGCAGATACTTTTTGAACTGGACTCACCTGATGTCCTGACTTACACACATGTAAGATGAGTTTCTCTCCATAAGGTCCTTCAGTCTCTGGTCATGGTATTTGCATTCTAGAGCTCTGTATTTGGTCAAACACTCTAACAGTCAGATCAATCTCATACTTTCTAATTCTGTTTCTTCTGTGCATTTTGCAGTTGTGCACAAGCGTGTTTTTTTTGCCTCATTGCAGTCAGTAAGCATTGCTGGACTGGCATGACTGAAGTTGTATCTTTTTTTAAATGCCCCTACATGAATTTCTTGTCATGAATTTCCAGTAGTCTGTCTCTTTCAAATGGATTAATTCCGTGGAATTGTAGGTAATGAAAATCTCTCTGCTGAATGACACAAATATTAAAACCAACTCTCTGCACTTCACTAATATCGGCAGGGTCCCTCAGTTTCAATTTTGTTGAACTAATTCATGTCACTTCAAATTTTATTACAGCTTGAACTTTCATCCCATAATTAATTACATAAGCAGCGTGAGTATGCCCTGGATACTGAAAGATTAAAGCCTGTGTTTCTACATCTTAGTTCCAATGCAGAGTTTTATTTTGCAGTACCAAGATGTGCTGAAGCCAATACTTCTATTGAAACACAGAGAATTGAGTTCTGAAATTCTAGTTCAAGGCATTTCCTGTGCAATATTAAAAATTAATTTGCCTGTCTTTCTGACTACTTGTAATTTAAAGAGGCAGGAACGCAGGAGACATGTTCTTCTGGGGCAGCAACTAGAGGCTAGGAAAATTACCCAAGAATATTTTTTAATGGCGCTAAACCTATGCTTCAGTAGCTGAAGCGCACTCCAGATCTGAGCTAACAGTTTAGTTACTTGTATATCATTAGAAAGAGACAGACACCTCCTTAGAGCAATTCATCGCACCTTAAAAGAGTTTTCTAAGAGAGAGAATGACTTACAACTTGGAGTACTCTTGTCTCTCCATTGACTCTAGTGAAAGTACAGTAACTTGGAGTAGTCAACTAATTTGTGGATAGTTTTAGCTGAGATGCTTGTTAATCAAAAGAGACAAAAAATATGTCTGTCAGTAACTGACTATCAAGAATAAATATCTCTGTAGAGCTGTAAATATATGTGAGACATCTGGATGACCTCTGCCAGAAGGCAGAGTTTTGGTGTGAGATAGAGAAATCGCACTCATAAAATATTATGAGAATTCTACATCTGCTTTTTAAAAAGGGGAGTAATGCAGTTATCATAATGTGAAAGAAGGTAAAATCAGTTTCTTGTGTTCCTTGGAGCCTGGTTCTGTATCTATGTCTTCAAAAATATGTATGAGATTCTATGATGAATAAATTAATGACAAAGTTCTATTTATTATGGAAAAGCTTCCTAATAAAAATTATTTCCTTAAAACAGATATTCAACTTCCATTGCAGTTTTTTAATGCCTAATGAATATCCAAAGAAACAAATCTTCAACAGTTGAAGCAGATTGCATCGGGAAATCTGATTCATTAATTTTAGTCCATTTGAGGCCATTCTGATTGTATGAGACATTCAGGCATATTCTTTCAGAAATGTTTCACCTGTCACCAGTAACACATGGAGGACTAGATCTTATACCTCTACCTTGGATTAAACTCTTTAGAGTAGTCTTCATGATTTACTCATTCTGATGCTGCTGTTTTAGATGCCTAATAGGTAAGAAAGGTCTGCATCTCCTATTAAATCATCATATTTTGCTGCTTTTTGTTGGGGTGAGCGGCAAGGCCGTGGAGCCCCTGATGAAGTATGCAGGGATGAAGGATTTTGACTTAGACCCTTTGGGGCCGATTTCCCTGGGGAAAAGCAGGGACTGTGAAGGACTTGAAAAGGTGACAGACCTGACCAGTAAGAAAGGAATGTAAATAAGAAGTGAACATCCAATTATATGTGAAGGCTGGTAATAAATTATAGATAGAGAAGCTAAGAATAGTATGGTGTGTAAGGTTCTGTATACAGTGTGTGGTGCAGATGTGTGAGAACAAGTTATAATATACTGGACAAAGCAATAAAAGGTGAATGTTGGCCATCATCATAAAGGTGCCTAGTTTTATTTTCTTGGCAGTCCTCAACTTACTAAAACAGCTTTTTGCTGGAATAGAGTGAAATTTCTTCATGGTAGCTAATACTGGGCAAAGTTTTAGATTTGTGTTGGAAATAGTTTTGATAAAACATTGATATTTTAGTTATTTCTGAGCAGTGCTTACATATTGTTTAGGCATTTTCTGCTTCTCACACTGCCCTGCCAGTGAGTAGGCAGAAGTTTGGGAGGGGAAAAGTCTGGGACAGTTTACTCCAACTGATCAAAGGCATATTCCATACAATATAACATCACCAATAAACACTGGGAAAGTGGAGGTCGGTGGGGGCTGCTATTGCTCAGGAACTGGATGGTCATCAGTTTTTTAGTAGTGAGAAATTGGGAGTTTATGCATAATTTGTTTTTCTTTGGCTTTATTCTCCTATCTCTTTGTAGTTTTGCTTAGGTTTTTTTTGTCCTTGCAATTTTTTTTCCTTTTAATTATTTAATTCAAACCATGAATTTTCTCACTTTTATTCTCTAATTCTCCCCCACATACCTTTGTGGAGGAGTGGCTGCGCAGTGCTTACTTGTCAACCAGGTTAAACTACAACATTTTAATGACATTCACAAGTAATAATACTTTATATCTGAACTTCTCACTAATTTTTTAGGCATACTGTAATTTCTGCAGTAGTTGCAGTCTCTTTTTTCCCTCTTTTACAAATGAAAATATATCAATGTCCCTATTTATTTATACAGTTCAACTATTTTACCTTGATCTAGTGGCTTTCCCTGAGGTAATAATGCTCTTAGGCAAGGCACTCCACATACAAGAGTTTCAATAAGAATATTAGAATTGTAGGGAACCAAAGCAAGAAAGCAAGTACACATAGAAAAAACATTTATGCTCTTGTAATTTATAGGGAAACATAATTTTCTTCGATAGAGTTTTGCAAAACCTCATCATTCAGTGAAGAGCTACATGGCAGTAATGAAATCCAATTTTTTTTGTCATTTTGTTTCAGACTATAATAAATTGATGATTTATAGGTTGATTGAAATGTCACTCACTTCAGCTGAGACCTGAGGATTTATATGAAGTTGAGTAAGACATCTTGAAACAGACCAACATTCCTTGAGAGGGTTTCTTTTCCTTTTAAGGGTGTTTATGTACTCTATTCCATGATCTACCTTGCATGCTGATAAGTTTTTGGTTAATACGCCTGAAATACATACATGAGGATAAAAAGCAGATGAGCCCTTACCGTGTCTTCATATAGTTACAATTATGTGGAAGAAAAGGAAACAGACTTCTAACACTTTTCAATTAAAAATAACCCTGTATTAATACCTTCTTTGAAAATGTTGGCGTTTTGAGTCCTTGTGCGTGACAACTATTTTTAACATGAAAAGGGATGCAGCAGCCTAAAGTGATTTTATGGACATCTACTCAATGGTTATGCCCAACCAGAGAAATTTGGAAGCATTGCAAATGTTGATATTGTAAATCTGTATTTATTTCTTAAGATGACAGACAATCTTCTGCTGTAGTGGGGCAGAAGTGATTGACAGTTTCCAGTCAGCCATGAATTTCGGGAGAAAAAAGCTCATTGGCACAAATTGACTCATGCATACTTAAAAATATCTAAGTGTTTCCAGGAAGATGATGTAGTTCCTCTACAGCAAATAATCAGCCACTTAAATCTTTGTATAAGGAAAGAATAGAGATGCAAGGTATTTTCTTCCTTCCAGTTTTCAGATATTATGTAGTTATAGTCACTTTGGATGAATAGATCATACCTTTTCAAATTGTAGGCTACAGATCGTTCCACATCTAATCAATTTGGAGGATTATGGCATCACTGATTAATTGTAATCCCCATGAAATTAATAACTGAGTTCAGATACTGGAGATGGCAGCCTTCTGTTACTCTTTAATGAATATTCCAAATACTAGGAATTTTATTATGTTTATTTTTCATGCTCCAGTGAAATTTTTCCTAATTTTTTCTATCACTTCATAATTTAACAAACCCAAAAATTGTAATGTAAGAAATGCATTCTGCTTTCACTTGTTTGAGCACATTATGAAATAAAAATGTAAACATAGCCTAAGAATTGTCATATATATTTGGTAGAATAGGACTATGATTAAATTTAAAAACATATTTACATTCTAAACAATTATAACTCACATATTACTTGTGATATGAAATGGATATTTTTTAATGGTTTTTTATGCCAATATGTTTATATTTATCATCAATTTGGGATCATATTAAGTAACACCTTTTTTACTCCAAGCTGTCCTTTTATTCCTCATTTGTCAGTTCACAAACAGGAGGTTCAGAAACAGGAGGTTGTTGGGGTCTCCAGTGCCATTTTAATAATAATGCCTCCCATTGATCCTGTAAATCATATTAGTCACTTATTAAGGGCTACAAAACTGTTGAGAAAACTCCATCCAGAAACTGAAATTGTCTTCTTTGATCCCTTAAGGAAGAGAGTCTGCTCAAAATACCGTCAAGTGCTCTGAACAGTTTCAGGCTTAAAGGTCTTGCTTGTCAGTAAATTGTTAGCATTAAAACTAATTAACCTTCTGCCTGATGTTCTGTAGAACCATTATCCTAAATCTTTAGCACTGGATTATTGCTTTGGTATGGAGGACATAAAAATAAAATTTTAATGTGATACAGTGTTCCATTTTGTTTTATCAGGCTGAGCTCAGACATTCCTGAGAGCTTTTCTCAGACTTCACATTTATATACTAGGTGGGACTGGAAACAAAAGATTTAAAAAGCTCTGAGATTACATCACTGATGTAAGGCTCTAATATCTGTGATCATATGGAAATTCACTGATATGATAGGCAGAGATGATTCAAACAAGACTGTTGTCTTTGACTCTTTTACTTACTGTCACTGTGACATTTCAATAGCTGAGACAGGACTAAAGGAAAAGAACAGAAGCAAAATATGTCACAGGATGCCGACATCTTATTGAGCTTGAGTTGGATTTTACTGTCTAACTAACACAAATTCTATGAAAAATGTATAGATATCCAAGGCCTTTAGTAAAGAAGTCAATGACAGAATGTACAAGAGAAAGACTTTTGGGAAAAAAACCACCACAACAACAAAACAAAAAAAATCAACCAAAGAATAAAACCCCAACAACAACAACAACAACAACAACAAAAAAGCCCCCGACCCAATCAAAACCAGAACCACACAGCCAAAGAACCCAAATCAATCAAAATCCTTAACATTATAATTTTCTGAAATTCTGAAATATAGTTATATAATGATTTCTTATCATTCACTTCACAATGAAATCAGAGTTTAAATGGGGTGCTGGGAATTTCTGACTTTCTCCTGCACTTCACCTTTACCACTGAGTCAAAATTATTACATGCCCACCTCTGTAACTCTAGAGAGATAAGGTCTGTGGTAGAGGCATTTTACATGCCCTGCTCTGTTACATGCCTTCTGTTCCTGTGCCTTGTGAGTCTGGGATGGGTATCTTCATTGCTACGTGCAAAAGGCATGGGAGAATTTCATGGAGAGTTGTACAACTCTGGTGCAGATGAACCACAATTCTTCCTTCATAGGGGGCATTTTTACTTCACATTTTCCTTGCTAATCCTGTAAATACAGTAATATTGCTGCTGGTTGCATGCCATGGGCTTTGTGCTGAGTTTTCAGGGTGTCAGAACTAAGACTTGGAAGGTTTTTTCTGAACTTGACCTGCTAGGGATATTTTTTTCACTTGGTTTATCTGTAACAGTATTTTTTTTCTAATGACCATGTGCCTATGTCTGATTATTTTTGCTTACATTTGTATAGTATCACCATAATTTTCACAGTAGAAAGGAGTATTTTTGTAGAATGAAATATTTGTAACTCTAACATATTGAAGTAGTAGTATATAGGCATATAGAAAAGTAAGAATGCAAGATGCAGTGTGCATTTGCAGGGCACAAGAGAGGGGAGAGAGACTGGCACTGAAAGTCCTAAAGCTATAAAAACACCTCACTAATAGTCAGTGAACTGCAGACTTCGGAACTGAACAAAATTAAATTTGGGGTTAACAGGGAAAGCAAAATGCAGGTATCTTACATGCAAATCAGACAAATATAATACAGTCAGACATAATGTGAAGTTTCACACCAATGAAGAAAGAGCAAATAGTAAAATATGTTAAAAATTATATAATTATATAATAGTGCCAAGTACATTTTACAGTGAGAAGGTATACCCTGCCCATTTAGAGTCCCTTGTTCTTATCTTGTTCTTTGTTATTCATCTTGCAAGTTGTATTGCTCCTCTCATACTTTTCCTTGCTGTGGAAGTTCAACTACAAAAGTCTTTGCTCTTTGGTGGTTACATGTCTCACATTCTTACCTAAAGTGCTCATAGGTTGTATACAGCTATGTCATTACAGCATTACAAAATGTTTTTACACTGTTATCAGTTACACTGGTTTAGTATGTTTACTTATATTTACATTCAAGGCATGCCAGTTGTGTAAGAATTAACAGGCTTCTGCTTTGGCTACTGCTGAAAAATACTTATTCATAAAACCAAACCATCAAACAGAAAAGTCCTGTATTTCTCATAATCTTTGTCTCTGTTGTCTTGAAGAGAGTGCTGGGATCTTTTTTGGGTTTTTTTTGTTGTTGGGGTGGGGTTTTTTGTTTGTTTCTTTGTGTTCTCCTTTATTTTCTTCCTGTTACAAAGTTTATCTGATGAAACAAATTCTAGCTGAGCTGTTTTACAGAAAAAAAAAAAAACAAAATCTCTGCGACTATACATTTTGCCCTGTTGTGATATGTAGAATGCATATTGGTGGATTTGGAAATGTCTGTCAATTGCCTCAAGCAGTCTTCAATGACAAAGTTATTGAATTTTGCTGCGCTACCTATGATGGAGATGTGATTGATGAGAAGCAGATGTAAAAAGCTTAATGTAAGTCTCTTTGATAAATGGGATCTCATTTCTTTCTCACCTGCTGAAATGTATAGAATTCAATTTTTTTCCCTTAGTTTTTAAGGTATATAGGAGAAATACTACTCAATCCCTTCTTAAATAAGAATATTTCACATGCTTCTTTAGTGATGAACCACAGTGTTAAAATTTCTGGTTCATTTTGAACTTGTTTACAGATTTATTTTTTTTTTAGCATATATATACACACAGATTTTTGAGGGGGAATTCTATTCAATTTTTTTGCCTAACGTGTTTTTCTAAGCTTTCTATGTGGAACCATAAATCTGCAAATTGTCAAAGACAGATAAAAATTATTGGACCCATCCACTGCCTAAATTTGGCTTAGCTGTAAAAAGAACAGCTTCTTTTGGACAAGACCTTGAAATAAATAATGGGAAATTTTTTATGATTCAGATCCCAGTTACATCCATACCCTCTTTCTTTAGCAAGGAAAGTTATCTGAATCAAACTTGTACCTGCTATAAATCTATCAACAGAGTTATGCTGACTGATCCATATGGATGGAAAATTCAGATGGACAAACGACTCAAAAAGTATCATAGTCTGATTGTTCATTAACAGAAATGTTCATTGATTCATTAGTATTTAAATAAGAATTTATCCAAGAGGGAAGCCGTTCTGTGTATGACTAAAGACAAACTACGAAAGAGGGGAAAAATTAACTTCCTCAAATGACAAACAATCTGGAAGTCTTCTTCTTGTCAAATTCTGTAGTTGGTGAGAGAGAGAGTAGATTGTTTACATTCTTATTTGCCTTTTTGTTTTCTTCTACTGAGAGTTTCATACAAGGATTTTTGTATGTGGTTTTATTGTTGTTTTCCTGTAATATGATAGAACATACATGCTCTTTAGTCTGCAATTATATAATGGTAAATTATTTGAAACATGATTTAAAACAGAAAAAGAAAAAAAAAAAGAATAATAATCTTAAAAGGTCTGTGTCATAACAGTAGTCTAAAGAGGACCTCTAAATGAGAAGGAAAATATGGAAGCCCAGGGATGGAAAACCAAAAAACCTACTGTCGGTGGAAGGAGAGGACAAAAAAAAAAAAAAAAAAAGAAGACTTAGAGAGAGGGGAAAGGGGGAAAATATATGTGATGTCCCCAGATAAAATACCAGACTGCAGAACTTGTGGGCCATTTTTCCAAAAGATGGAAATGAGAACGGCAGAAACTGCTGGCCATTGATTTTAACTTAATTTCTGATAATTTAGTTTCTTTATCCTAGAATCTTTTCTGGTGTTTTCTTTCATCCCTTGAAAATGAAACATTGAAAATCACAGAGTCAGATGTGGTACATATTAGAACGTACTCATTTTAGACTGTAACAATGCCGAGCTCCTGTTTTCCAAGCAATGTCTACAATTACAAGATCTGTTATATGATTTCTGGTTGTTTCCATTAAAGACCATAATTGTGCATGTAGTTAGTTATTTTTTAGATTTGAATTGTTTTCGACCAGTCAACACTAAACTCTACTTTTATTTCATCATCTGTTCATTCAGTACTGTTTCTGCCTCCTTGCAACACTGTGTGCTAGGATATACATACTGGTGCTGAGGCACTGGCCTGATGTTTAGCTAACAAAACAAACCACAAAATAGGGTTGGATGTGACATGAGAAATGAAAAGGGATGAACCAAGAAGGAAGTAAAGCCCATGTAGGTAAGGGAAGAACAACCATGAGAAAACAGACAGAAGGGGATAATAAAAGGAGCTGGTCACCTCTAAACAAACTGCTTGTCAGACTGAGCCTTGGACCTGATCACCAGTCTGTCCTACCTTCTTATGAAACTATATTCCTAAATTTATTATTCCTATTTTCTTTCTGACCCTGCTCTCTCTTTTCTGTGTGCAATTTGCTCACTTGTTTGAGTTAATTTCAAAATATTCTGAGTTGGAAGGGACCCACAAGTATCATTGAGTCCAACTCTTAAGGGAATGGCCTGTACATGGATCAAACCCATGACCTTGGTGTTATTAGCAAGTTGGCTTTAACAAACTGAGCTAATCTAAGGGTCATTTTAAGCTGTTAATCAAAGGAGATATGCATCTGCAAATACACAGTATCTGAGGCACTAAAGAAAGGGTCTGGGGTCTGGCCTTGGTTATCAGATGAGACATTGCTAATGCTCAAGCAGGGTTGGAAGGAGAAACCTCTGGACCCCAGAAGTCCACTGGATTCAGCTTCTAATTTACGCATTTATTCAGTGAAGGTATTACAGAGTTGGGACCCAGGAACTGCATGATTTGACAGTGTAGGTAAATCTGTTGTGGCCATAAAGCTGCTAATCAAAACCTTACTCTAAGCTTGCCATCTAGGAGCTCAGAAAGAGTACCTACACAGCCCCTCAGTTACAGCACATATGTTCCAGAAAATAATGGCACCATATTTTATAGCAATAATCTGTTTCCCTAGAAAAGGAATTGTTGAAATGTGATATCGATCTGCTAAGGAGAAGCTATACAAATGAAGAAAGCTGCTCATTCTCTTTGAAATAAAAATATGACAGATCTTGTAGCAATCCTTCTCAATAATTTACAGCAGTTCTACTCCATTTGAAAACTCTAATAATAAATTAATCATGTTTAAGATGCAAAGGACGTTTTTGACTGATGCATGTCCTTAGTAGTCCACTGCCAGAAACCACGTGGGAATTGGTCTCTACAAAGAGTGTTCCCAATCCAGTTGTGTTGGGGCTGTGTTTTTTGCTGATATTTGTTGGTTAAAGCCTGTAGCATAAATCCTATAGGGTTCAGATACATCAGAAACAGACTGCTTGCACAGTAGACTACAGAAACATTGAATTCATTAGAACTGTGCAGGGGCATAGTCTTCTTTTGACTATGTTGAATTTTGAGGAAAGAACTATGGTAGTATTAGGCTGAGGGGGGGAAAAAAAGTGATTTTATGAAAATCTTAAGTTGTTAAACTTTCACACACTGCAAAATTTTATTTCTACTCTGTTCCATCTCATCTGGTTTATAATTATCTGATCCAAGATTCAATGACTATTGCAAATTTATTAACTTAAATAAACTTTTGGTCTGGCTTGAGAATCTGGTGACATCTGTAGTGAAACATTTTTTCTTTTTCAAATTAATAAAACAGGAACATGGTCTCAATTTTTATTATAGAATTTCTATTATAGTTTCTATTATAATTTTCATCTTATGTATCATAAAGCTTTAATGTATTTCTTTACTCCAAATTGATATTTAAAAAAAATTATCTCAAAATTATAATGGAAAGTTCTATTTAGTTTGTTCAAAATATGTTTATAATTGTTTGTAGCACCTTATATAACAAGTAAAAAAGAAATCAGCCTGAAGTTTCTGAAAATAAAAAGTACTGGCTTCTTATCAATCACAAATTTCTTTATTTTATTTGAAGTCAAATAGTCCTATGAGATGTGTTGTAGTAACATTTTCTGGTCATCAGAATGGTGATCAATAATTATTTGCATTGTAAATAAGATCCATGGTTGCTGGCTTAACAGGATTTGTTATTAAAACAAAAAAATCTTAAAAAGTCTTTATGATATTTAAAATTAAATTATGTTTCTTCTTGCACTTGTTAGTGAAAGAGGATGAAACACTGTAAAATATAAGTGTAAAAATCAAAATAGATGTTCTAATATGTATTTAATGTTTGAAAATGTAACATTTTTGAAGTAACAACTTATTCCGTTTTTACTTTAAAAAATCAATTTTAAGCAAAAAGAGGGCAAAATGTACTGTATAAGACTGTAATATTGTAGTGTTCTGCCCTCTAGGTCTTCTCATAAATTATGGCACCTGACAGCTTCTTCATGTAAAACAAATATGTATTTTAGGTTTTGACAAAGATGAATCAAAATGACTAAAGCCTCCTTCTTTAAAAAAGCCTTAAGCATAACTCAAAGTACAAAATATTTCTGACTACAGGACAGAAAACAATAGGTTTACAATGGTGATTGACATTGAATTTAATTTACTTTTGTGACTTATTACATGCTACTACTCACTTGACAAAACACTTCGACATGCTTTATTTCTCCATTTTTCATTACTCCATTAAAATGAAGTGCTACAAAGGCCTCTACATAGATGGGCCTTTACTGTAACCCTTTCATTTGCCTAAACTCTGACTGAAGTCTCCTAGTTCTGATTAGCCCATTCCTAAAATTTCTTATTTGTCTAGCTTATTTTAAATGACAAATCCATAAACTCTTTGCATGAAAATAATATTCTTACATGGTGAATATTTCAGAAGTATAAATTTACCAGGTTTAAGCATGAAACTTCATAGTTTCATTAGTACACACTCTGGCAACGTTGTTAAAATTCACCATGAAGCTAGGATTTTGCTATTACTAATAAAAACCATCAGGCATTATATAATATACAAAGTGCTGGGACTCAGGGCTTTCAGGGCTTGTATCAGTCTCAATTTTAACAACTATAGTTGTTATAGTAGTAAAGTGACTATTCCCTGACCTATTGTAGCTCCAGCTTGCTGAACAACAAACATAGTAACAGTCTGACAAAACTAGATGGCCCCTTGTGTAAAAAGCAATTGGCCTTTTTGTCAAATAAGGCTGGAGAAGGCAGTTGTGCAAATTCCAGACACCATCTGGGAACCAAGGAGAGGTCTGTGACAAGAAGGAAAATGTCTTGTCACAACTTCCCACCCTTTTTTTTCTTTCCAAAGACTGAGAAGTATCAGCCTCAGATACACGGTTTAGGGAAAGGGTATGCATAATATCTAAGAAAATTTGTACACTGCTTAACAGTTCTATCTGGAACACTGCATTTTCAGTAGAATTAGATAATTTGAAATATCACACTTTTGAAACTGCAGCTGGACTAAAAATAAATACTTTGCTTTGCAAATGCAGTAAGTTTAATTTGTCTTGTAAAACGATTTTGAGTGAGATGTACTTAAAGGTGAGATGAGTAGGAACTTAATTGTTTCCCACTTAACCATTAGCGACATTAGAGATGCCTAAGGAGTTAAGATGTCCATATGTGACCGAGAATGTGAGAGTAGAAGAAAGACACTGGGAGGGATATTGTGCTATAGCTGAAAGAGGTATGGAAAATACTTCTAGACAAATGAATCAAAACTTTTTGTGAAAGTTGTGGGTCTATTTGACTATTCCTACAGTTTTTGACACATAAAAAAAGGTAAATTCCCCCTGGTTCACTTCCTATCTCAGTTAGGGTCTCTTGATCCATGTTTCAGGAAGTTCTGGGGTCCTGGGAACTTTCTGACATATTTTAGGAATACTTTAGAAACATATTCCTCCGAAGGAATATAGGATATGCACCTTGAATGAAATAAAATGTCCCTGGGTAAAACATTTAAAATTTACATAGAATTTACATTATTTTGCCTATCTTTAAGTAGCAGTGCTCTGTGTACAGGCAGGCTCTCACTAAATGTCTTGACAGTTGCAGATTGTCTGCTGAGTTGCCTAACTTACTATATGTCCAAGGTAGGAAGGCTACACAGTGGCACCTATAAACTAGATTCTGCATGCCTAAAGACTGAGTCGTCCAACTCCATTTATTACAACTAACCACTCAAAATGGTGACGCCACCTGTAAGACTCCTTATTTAAAGTTCAAAGAGGCAATGCAAATACTTTCTGAAAACTTGGAGAATCTTGAAGTAGTTCACCATATCTAAAGGTGTTAAATAGAGCAATATAGAGTCATAGCATCATAGAATCATAGGATCATAGAATTTTTTAAGTTGGAATAAATTTTTACTATAATTGAGTTAAACTATTAAACTAGCACTGCAAAATCCATCACTAAACCTTGTTCCTAAGTGCATCTACACATTTTTTAAATAGTTCCATATATTGTGACTCAATTACTTCCTTGGTTAGTTCCAGTGTTGGGCAACCCTTTCTGTGAAGAAACTTTTCCTATTATCCAATCTAAACCTCCCTTAGAGCAACTTGAGGCCATTTCCTCTTGTCACTTATTACTTGGAAGAACAGACAACACCCACACCATTCTTTGAGGTAGCTGAAGAGAATTATAGAATCATAGAATTATAGAATCAGTCAGATTGGAAAGGACCTCTGAGATCAAGTCCAACCCTTGATCCACTACTACAGTGGTTATTAGACTATGGCACTAAGTGCCACATCCAGTCTCAAGAGCAATAAGGTCTCCTCTCAGCCCCCTTTTCTCCGGTCTGAACAACCTCAGCTCACTCAGTCGTGCCTTGTAAGAATTTTTGTATAAAATTTTGTCTGTCTGAGAACAGTAATATATTGCTGATGAGAGCATGATAGCAGACCACATGCTATTTCCCATGACCTAAATATATTTTCTCATATTAAAATTAATAAATCATGTAAGAAGTCTTAAAGAAAAGAAAATAATTTTCCAAGAAAGAAAGAAAAGAATAGCTGTATGAGGATAGCACCTGATTATGACTGAAGATTGATTGCTAGGAATAAGTTTGTTTCAGGCATTTGGAACATGTTGCAATTATTATGGCTATTAGATATGTATACTGTAAGGCACTAGTGGGATCCATCAACTTCATTAGAGCACCCTATATAAAGTCAAGTGTATTTTGTTTGCATGTTTGGTTTTGCAGTGTTTAAATTATCCCTGCTACATAAATAGAGGATCAGGCATTAAATCTGAGAAGAACAGGTAGACAGTGCCTGATACAGAATAAAACCTGCTCCTGCAGAGTTTTCTTGTCGAAATTTGAGCAGACCTGAATCAGCAAAGTGAGTTTGTACTAAATCTGAGTGTTGCATCATGTGGCCTTATACACAGATACTTCTACATAGCTATTTCTCCTTTGAAACTGAAGAAGATACCTGAGTCTTTTTGTACTGCACAATTAATTAAGCTTCAGAAGGAGTTATGATTTACTGATGGAGATTTGCTAAAAATGTTGAGGATTGTACCTTTTCATTTGATATGGCCATAACAGTTTATCTTTCATCTGATCAACTATATTGCCTTTAATCCTTTAGCAAAATGAGAGCGAAATTGGGTACTGGATTGGTGCTACACTTAACTAACTTCTCAGGGCTATTCTTGTCAGGACCTATCTAGATCTCTTCTATAATTCTATCATAAACAAATGCTTTGAAAATAACAAAGCTTGCTATCACTGTCTCAGAAGGAAAAATACAGGACTTCACTGGGATGATATTTTTAAGACATCAGAAAAATGTCAATACAATAAAGTCTGTGCATTCTGATTAAACATTGCTGTGTTGTGTAAAAGACAAATAGATTTTTGAACCCCCTTATTATCCTGCGTTTTGCAAGTTGAAATGTTAAAATTGTGTTGAAAAATGGAAGATATTGATTAGACAGAGTGATTAAATAGAAGTTGACAAGATCATGTATCATGCTAATGGTTTCTCTGTAACTAGGGTTATGTAAAAGGTGATACATTATACTTCATATTCATCATTAATTTTTTGAAGAACCCACAGCCACATTGGTTTTAATGCAATTGAGTTGATAAAACAAATTAATGTTTTTTTAGATCAGTTATAGAATAACTGCTTATTTTATTTTCTTAAATTCTACTCAGTATTTCTTCTCTTTTCTCCTTTTGGAATGTAATTTTAAAGCTCAATATTTACAAGAAGCCAAAATGTCTCTATTTGGAAAAATGAGCTGATTACTGAGGCAAGTGGCTCTAGTGCGAGCACAATGGGCAAAGGAGTGCTCTAGTGCAGTGCATGTGGGTGTTTCACGTTCCAAGGGAACCTCAGAAGAGTTGCTGTGAGCCCTCAGCTTGTGAGACAATGACTGATGGGACCCGGGCAGGGCCAGGACTAAGGGTGGCCAATCCGTCCTCCTCCAGTAATGGAAGCCCTTAGGGAGTCTTCAGGAAGAAACCAGTACCACTGCCAATAGAGTGGGCAAACAGACCATGGCACAGCAGCAAGGAGATGGCATGGCAGCTTGCATGGCAGCTGACATGGAAGGGCATTGAAACCCTGACAACTTTATCTGGGAGCAATGGCATCTTCCCGGCAGGAAGCCAAGAGTCATAGAGAGATATACTACTGGAATCACACCCCATCTTCCCCGGGGCAGGCCCAACAGACAGACAGGATGAATGATAGAGAGTTTTCCCTATCCTGTCTCCACCTGACTGAACAGAATGACTCAAGGCATAGAGGGTAATAGCGACAAATTCCTGCCCAGCACAGTAGGTGCATCTCCTTTATGATTGCCCCACCTTCCCTAGGTAGAAGGCTCTACAAGTGGAACCAAACAGTGATGAGCACAATGGTTCATCTAGATAGAAGTGTCTCCAAGGTTAAGTCAGTCTACACACTGCATCAAAACTCCTTTCATAAAGGAAAAAAAAAAATGGATCATTGCCATAGAAGACTCTCTCCTGAGGGGAACAGAAGGTCCAATAGGCAGACCAGACCCACTTTTTAGGGAAGTCTGCTCCCTTTCCGGGGCCTGGATTAAAGATGTGAAGAGAAAACTTCCTACCCTGATACAGCCCTCAGATCACTGTCCATTACTGGTTTTTCAGGTAGGAAGCAATGAAGTTGCAACAAGCCCAGGGTCACCTCAGGGCCTTTGGTTAAGGGATCAGGAGAGCAAGCAGTGTTCTCCTTTATGCTTCCAGTTGCAGGGAACAATGAGGGAAGAAACAGGAAGAGCCAGTAGATCAATAGCCTGGTCCAAGCCTGGTGTCAATAGCAGAATTTTAGCGTTCTTTTTCCACAGGTTACAGGTCAGTTTACATGACATAAGAAGTGCTCATGACAGGTGGGGTACACCTATTCAGAAAGGTGAAAAAAAGATCTTTTCACAGGAGTTAGGAGGTCTCATTGAAAGAACTTCAAATTAGATTTGAAGGGGATAAAATCAGACTTGCTAAAGATAAGTTTGGGGCAGCACGCCAGTGTTTGAGGGATGGTATGCTAGTGCAAACCTTTGGTCTGCTGTCTCAGTGGAGAGACACAAGGGTTAGTTATGTGATAAAAACCATGAAAACACCTGAGAATGGTGTTGTAGGAATTAGGGTTTCTGCCCCACAACAAAGGGTGCCAGGATGAGTAGTCCAAATGAAGCAAATCTACACCAATATTCTCATCATGGGCAACAAACAGAAGGAGCAGGAAGACATTGTGCAGTAGGAAAAGTATGACATAGTTGCCCTCATGGAAATATAGTGGGATGGCTTACACATCTGGAGTGCTGTGATGGATGGCTATGAACTCCTCAGAAGGGATAGGCAAGGAAGGAGAGGGGGTGAGGTAGCCGTGAATGTTAGGGAGTGTTTTTGACTGTCTAAAGCTTGATGATGGTGTTGAAGGATTATGTGTAAGAATCAGAAAGAGGGTCAACAACACAGATATCACAGTGGGAGTCTGCTTGTAAAGGTTTTACAAAGGGATCTGGGCAGGCTGGATACTGTGTTTAGTTTTGGGCCCCTCACTACAGGAAAGACATTGAGGTGCTGGAGCACATCCAGAGAAGTGCAAGAAAGTTGATGAAGATTATAGACCACTTACAAGGAGCAGCTGACGGAGCTGGGGCTGTTTAGCCTGGAGAAAAGGAAGCTGAGGGGAGACCTTATCACTCTCTACAGCTACCTGAAAGGAGGTTGTAAGCAAGATTAGGGTTGGTCTCTTTTGCAAAGTAGCAACTGATAGGAAAAGGGGAAATGGCCTCAAATAGTTTCAGTGGAAGTTTAAATTGGATATTAGGAAAAATTTCTTTACTTAAAAGGATTATCAAGCTAGTTTTACTGAATGTGCTGCCAGGAAGTCATTGACTCAACATCCCCAGATGTGGCACTTCAGAACATGGTTTACTAATGGACTTGGCACTGGTTATGGTTGAAACTGATGATGTTAAAGGGCTTTTTTTTCGATACTAAATGATTTTATGATTCTATGACTGTTTGGAAATATTACATTTTCCTTAATTGTATTTATGTTATGTGATCTGTTTTTAATGATTTTAGAAATGTACATGTTTTGAATTTTGAGTCTGCTTTTGAAGTAATCAAAAATTACATGAAATTACAGTATTAAATACTTCTCTATTGCTGGTGTGATCAAATGATTATTTTAATAATTATTTGGAAAGTGAATCCCAGTTTTTGTATTTAGGAAGTCTTACCTGTAGACATTTCTTATTTCTTAAAACATTTCTGTAATTGAATAAGGACTTTTCTTAATATGACAATAATTCTGGGAGTCAAATGGAACATGTTCTAAATGAAATGTGCATCTTGCAATATTATCATTCTTTTTTTTCACTATATGTTTGCTGTGCAGTGAATCCATCTGTGGGTAGGCTCCAAAATCCTGCTTCATCACAATGTTTGTACCTTTGTCACCTTATTATGGGGATAAAGGGGAAGTACTAAGGCTCCTGTGCTGCCATTCATGCCAGAGAGTGCACTACAAATTATACAGTACTGGTAGACACAGCAGTGGTACAACAGGAGGACTCTAGAAGCTGTCTAGGGAACTACACTATGGAACAGTAAGACAAAAGAAGCAGGAGCAGAAGATATGTATGAAATAAGAAGTGGGTAATCAAGCTTTTGGGAGTTACTGTTTCAAATTATTACTGAAATTTCAGTACATAAGAATTTTACAATACAACTATTAGGTAACACCTGAAGAGTATACTGAGAAGAAGATCAGTTAGATGACTTCAGGTGGGATCTACTTTAAGATTGTTTGTTTTTTTAAATTTGTTCTCTAATTTTAACAATTCATCTTCATAGACAAAGCAAAGGATAAATACTTTGAATGATTATATATCATACCCTAATCCATGCCTCTAAGACAAATTATATGATCTAGGAGCTAAGGTTGCTTTGCAACCTCCTTTCTTTTCCCCTGCCTCTAAACTTTCTCTCCTCTTGTTCTGCTGTCTACTATTTCCAATGAGAAACACCTATTTCTCTTCTTTATAGGGAAAAAGAACCCTCATCAGATACTGCTATTTTGCTCTAAGTCATAACTGCAAAACCTTTTCTCTTATTTTCCTGTTTATTTATCTGCTTGCTTTTGCTCTTTGGCTTGTGTTCTGCTGCATTAGTGATTTTTACATTGAAGTTGGAAACATACTAGGACTAGCGTAGTTAAATAGTGAACATGCACATCAGAAATTGGAGAAATGGAAGGGACATGAAGGAACTATCTCTTTTCAGCTACTTGGAATTCATTTTGAGATAGATGAGGCTAGCTGTCTTTAATTTTCTTTTATAATTTTGATTATTTATGTTTTATATTCTGACAGACTCACAAAGTTACAGTGTGGAAAAAGAAAGAAAAAGTTCTTTATCTAACCTCCCCAAAATTTAAATTATTTCTTTGTTTTATCTCATTATGTGTGTACAGAGCAAGCTTACACCACTAAAAGTTCAAAGCTCATGGTCTTGAGGTTGTGCTGTGTATGTGGAATGCAATCCTGGTTAAAAATACCCATATATGATAGGCATTTGTGGCTTACCCATAAAAACATATAAAATGACACTTAATACTTCTATAAAATATGGTGTAACCTGGCTTGAATATGTACATGGAAAGTCTTAGAACTTTCCTTGGTTGTTCCTCTAAATATATTAAACATAGCTAAATAAATATGTTATTTTATTTGGTCATGGAGTCTCCATCCTTTGAGGTACTCAGCACTTGAATAGACATAATTCTGAGCAACCAGCATTAGCTGAAGTTGGATAAGAGGATCTAAGAGCCCTCTTTCCACTTCACCATTCTGTGATTCTGTGATTTTATATTTACCTGAGTAACTGTTTCCCAGTTAAAGAAATCAGTGCAATTGAAAAATTTATGAACTGAAAATTTGGACCATGTTGGACTGATCAAGAGTGTTCATTCTTCATGTTTAAGCCTCCAAACTTGTCATCAATCTATTCCTTAATGGTTATACTTTAGTGGACTTCTACATCTGACTTTGAAATGAACAGAAATAGATAATCAGAATAGGTTTGCAAAAAGAGGTCCTATTTGTTGAGATCTGAGTAAGAGGCATGAATTATTTCTATCCAAATCTTTCAGGAACTGCAATGAAATAATTCATTGAACAACCTTAGACTACTTTTGGGGCTTTTTTGGGAGGTTGCTTTTATGTTTGTTCTATATATATATCTATATGCACACACACAAATTTATTCGTTACAGCATAAGAAATCTGTTGGCTGTTGCAGCATACTGAGTTCCGTCATTATCCTTCTAGACAACTTCATAAAGTATAAGAAAAAAAATTAAAAATTCAAAAATGTGTATTTGCCCCTAAAAAAAAGGTGCTATATTTTTGTGCTCTGGCATGCTAATGTGGTCGCATTACTTCTGGGTCACTTCTGTAGCCATATCTAATCCTTTACTTCACTGGCTACCATACAAGTTTGCAAACTGCTCCTAAACTCCTAATATTAAATGTGTGGGTTTTGCTAAAGTAAAACTAGTGACTTTATAAAATGGGCTTTTGATTAGTTCTTTTTCCTCAGCACTTCACTTGCTAGTGAGTGGGTATTCAGCATATTTCTGCGTATAATTATACAGACAGACAATTCAAGGCTCACATTGTGCTTCAGTTCTACAGCTCTACATAATTGCTTTCAATCTAAGAATGCTGAAGGCCAATTAAAATGGACAATTACTGAGATTTTATTAGTTCAGTTACAGCTATGTAAGCTTTGAAACTTCCAAACTCTTGAAGAACTAAATATGCCTGAAGGTGTCTTTAGAAACTTCCATGTAACTTGATTTATGATTTTGTCTTTTGTAAAATAAACATTTTATTTTAATTATATAATTAAGGGAACAATGCCATTTTCAAGAAAGCTGAGAGAATCAGCAAAAGAAGATTGTCTAGTAGGTGTTAGTTTTTCAGCACACTAAGGGGATTTCAAAAGTATCTATACATAGCAGGACATAAAAAGGAACCTTGAGTCAAGTGGTATTTAAAAACACAGGGTGAAATATAATTACCTGTACTTAACAGATACATCAGTTTTCAAAAAGAGACCCCTCCAGGCGAGTACATATCTATTTACACATATGAAGTTACTGAGTAATGACAATCTGTGTAGCTTAGCATTTATTTTATTTCTAAACCCTGAGAGAGTTCCCAAATTAGGAACTTGGTCACCCATGTGCTTGAGAGGTCAGTCCAGGAGGATCTCATATAATCATCAATATAAACATCCATGCAGCTCATCTGCTGCTTTACCTTTTTTGCAGCTGGTAGGCTTTTTAACTATTTTAGTTGAAAACCCAGTAAATGGCATAATTACCAATGGTTTCCTCTTCATCTTCATCTAGAAATCATATTCTTCCTTCTCACTCCCTTTTACAGTTTTGCTACATGGATACCTTCATTTTTTCGTTAAATATTCTAAACTGGATTTGTAAATGGTTAATTTTTGTATTACACGGACTGTTGGTCTAGAGCTCAGTTTGGAATGAGGAGCAATCTACAAAGGGAAGAAAATCTCAGTAGAGTGGAAAGTCGATGAATAATAAAATGCTTGAGGTGCATTTACCTGTCCCTTTCCTTACACTGGATATTCCAGAAAAGTCAACTAGTCTTTTAATTTCTATGGACTTCTAATAGAGTATGAATTAGAACAAGGTAACTTTTGATACAGAGAAAATTCAAAGCACCCAACTAATAAACTGCTAAACAAATATTTTCCTTTCTTATAGTCTGTACAAAAGGACAGATTTGATTTTAGTCCACCAGATTGCACTCTCTCCTTTTTTGCAACAGACTCCATTCAGTCCTCCCTGGGTCTTCAGGGCATGTCATTGTATCTCAATCATCTCTTAGCTAACATTTTGCCTCTGGGTCTCTTCTGAGGCACAGCACTTCCAGCTTCTCTCATTGCTGTGTGAACCACCAACACCCAACTGAACTTTAAGCTGAACAAGCTTGTACCCCTCTGTTTTGTCTGTTGCAGTTTAGAAAAAACAAATCCACTAACACTGTAGAACATGAGACCCATATATCTTCTTACTTTCAAATAATGCAGTTTTGAGAAGTGGTCTTCATAAAAAAAGTGTTGCACCAAACTCTAATGAGATTCCAGAGTTCTGGCTTTCCACAAAAAGAAGTTTTCCCTGTGATTTACTCTTCACTCTATTATACAAATCAAAACTAGGTACAACCCATGAACATTCTTTGTTTCTTCCAAACAGAACAGCTTGATCAGCATATTTATAACTCAGACATCTGTGACAATAAAATGTTCTAGACAGATTATTTTTTGTCTGTATTATTTATTTATAGACTATGTAGGGATTATGCTTAATTTAGAAAACAGATGTAATAATCAAAAGTAAAAGAATCTGTATGGCATGTTCTGCTGAGATGTTCATCTTGGAATGCTCCCTTACATTTAGTTGCAGTTTAAATAAAAACTTCTTTTTCTGCAATGTCCTTTATATAAAATAACATTACACTGTTTTACCTTAAATTTTTACACAGAAGGATTTGGCAAGTTGTAAAATCATGTGAGGAAAAGAGGATGAGATGCTTGTTAGCTGATTTGGATTTTGTAACATTTCTTTTGTTTTGTTTTGTTGTTGGTTTTTATTTTGGGGTTTTTTGGGTGGTTTTTTTAACTTGTTTATTTGCTTTTTTATTTAACAACCAGAAATGACATAATGACTTCAGATAAAGGCAATGATAGTGCTTATTTATATATTTTGAATTTCACAAAAATGAATTACCTTTTCCTTTCTTATTTTCTATTCAAAATTTAGAAAAACCGTATAAAACAGCTGTCTTTCTGCTGAAAAATTCCTATTGACAAGAATGTCACTGTGATTTTTCCCATGTTTTCTTGGAATTTTGATGCTCACAAATGGGATCACTTTTTAGGTATTTTCTTGTTAAGCAACTTAGAACAGGGAAGAACATGGAAACCTAAAAGGAAATCTTTTAATTAATTTACAAAATATCATAATCCTTATTAATGAAATTTAAAATTTTACTTTTATCTTAAAATTCTTTGCTTACATTTGGTTATGAATTTGGAAAAGTCACTCTAAACATTAGTGTCCCACTCCCCCTCCCCCTCCTTCTTGCCTTTGGAAGATCAGTGAATTGTAAACTGCAATAATCAAGAGTCTGTCAAAATGGACTAAGTCAGAACATACTGGAAGGACTCATTGCTAGCATTTTCACAGTAAATTCAAATGGAAATTAAAATTAGATCATACACTTTAATCAGGTTCAGTGAATCTGAAAAATTATTAATTTTCTTCTAAGATTCTCCTTTTTTAAAAGCTCAAAAGGAATAGTATTACTTAATGACTTTTGTGAGGGGATAAACAGGAAATGTCTAAATAGTTTGCCTATTTAGCCACAGACCAATTATAGGTCTTGGGTCTTGGGAGGAATGGAGTTACTTCAGGGTGGAGAGGGATGCCTGAATTTTGAATACTTGATTTCTGGTAAAGTCTTGAAGTATATTGCCCAGTTCTTGGAAAATGGAAAAGGGAAAGTAGAAAATTAGAACTGTATTAGGCTTTATCTATAAACCTTATCTACACCAAGCCAAGGGATTCTTGACAAATAAATTCCTTGGTCCTGCGAAACCATGGGGCTCAACCGGATTATATCAAAGAAAAAAAAATTAGTCAAAGAATTGATTTAGAAAATCAGGCTGACAAAGTTACCATTTTGTGGTCTTCACTGCATCACCAATTCTTCATTTCTCAGGAATTAAAAACCAGGGTTGTTCATTTCACTTTCTCCAAAAGTGAGTGTCTCCTTGATATATTTGACATTTGTCTCAGGAATTTATGTCTCAACATTTTCCAGAGCTCTCTTGCAGCTTTATTTAAAGCTCCTGATCAATAGAAAAGTAGTTTTAGGTATTTGACTAAGACTGGAACCTTAGCAGCTTGGGCTGAAGCTTTATTCAAGCACAGAAATAAAATTTCTTGGGCCATTAACAAAGCTGTACAGTCTGCCTAACATTCAAGTATATTTTTTATAACTGATATTCTCTCTGCCTGCATAAGAAGCCTAAAGAGTGCATCTCCTGCTCTGATGTTTACTCTTCAATCCATAGAATGTCTTCCATCACTTAAAATAATGTAAGCACCTCTGTGCAATGAACAATTCCACGAGGCAGAGATGTAAAGCCAATTTTTTTTTTTTTTTTTTTTTTTTTTGTGGCATGTGAAGATTAAAGCTTGTGTCTTCAGGAAAACCATTTTAATACATTTTCAGTGAGCTCAGTCAACCATGGTATCTGGTACTACATATACATCAAAAAGTATGAGTATAGTGGAAATTATATTTGTTGAAACCACTGCAAAATTTAAGATGGGAAGATAGTTATAATCAGATCAACCTCAGGATTTGAAGAAGAGATATACTTCTGCAATTTCCTAGTCCAAATGAACACTTCTAAAAATCAGAGTTAGGTTAATAATGTGATAGAGTGAAATATCATATTTTTAAGCCTGCCGATCACATATTTTACAGGATGTGATTTTGACATTAGGATTTGTACTAAATTTCTTTGCAATTTTGATCAGATTATTTAATTCTGGACCACTTCCTGAGATAATGATACTTAATCTCTACTAGGAAAAGGTAAATGAATTAAAGAGTAGAAAAACTGTGACAAGAAGGATATTGTTAATAACTTTTAGAAAACTCATGCTGTTTAAATATGACAAAACTCCATTCTAGTATTTCTGAAATGTCATCATGTTGAGGAAAAAAACCAGCTCAACCATTCCTGATGCAAGTAAGGTATATCTACACTTTCATCACATTTGATTTTTCTTCCCTTTTATGGTATTAATTTCCCATCCGACAAAAAGAGCTCTCAATATAGCTGCATTAGAACTACTTGTATTCATGTTTATATAAAGAGATACCTGCTTTATAGATCCCCTTTAAAATGGCATTTCTCAGGCCTTTTGCTTACATTCAAAAGAATAATCAAAATAATCATAATGAGATGGTATTTGCACAATGTAAAAAGAAACAGAAATAAAAAGTTCTTGAGTCTTCACATTGGAATTGAATTAACCTCAATCTCAAAAAAGTAAGTTTTTTTAATTTTTGTGTTTATCTTGATCAGGAAACTACAAGCCAATTAAGTGATCAATTTACGACCAAAAAATCTTGTTCAAATTACGCTGTCATAAAATTAGTTGACCCTATGAGAGATACTTTCCACCTCTACCCTTTTGAGGCTCCACCTGTAGTACTGCATGCTGCTCTGGGATTCTCAGTACAAGAAAGACGTGGCCCTGTTACAATGGGTCCAGAGGAAGACTTGGAAGATGATCACAGGACTGGAGCATATCTCCTATGAAGACAGGTTGAGAGCTGGGTTTGTTCAGCCTGGAGAAGACTTCAGGGAGACATAACTTAAGCCTTGCAGAATTTTGAGAGGGCTTCTAAAAATGAAGGAGAGGGACTTTTTACTCAAGGAGATAGTGACAGGTTAAGGAGGAATAGGTTTAAACTGAAAGAAGGAAGGTTCTGTATTGTGTGAACAGTGAAGCACTAAAACAGGTTTCCCAGAAAAGGTGTGGATGCTCTGGAAGTGTTCAAGGACAGGTTGGATGGGGTCCTGGGAAACCTAATCTAAAGAATGACATCCCTGCCCATGGAAAGGGGTGTCAGAACTAGGTGATTTTTACGGTTCCTTCCAACTCTAATAATTCTATGACTTTATAATTCTGTGATATGCTGTGGAGGGGGTTGATCTGCTGTTTTATGTTTTCTCATTTAGACTACAGTCAGGGTAGGAAATACTTGAGTATTTGGTACAGTCAATAACTAGGTTAATAATGGTAATTCAGGTAAGATGGTATCAAAGCTTCCAAACAAGTTCTCACATTAGAAAATATAATGTTCTAGGAAACAAGCTACACAAATAAAGGCTCAGGTTTCTCAATGGAAACAAGAAGTCATAGAATCATGCAAGGATATACATAAATTACTAAGGCACTTATAGTGTTCAAGCATAAAAAGGACAAAATTTGCAGTTGATATAAAATTTTTCAGGGCAATCAAAAGTAAAACAAAGCACAATGAAATACAGAAGGGTGTCGTGGTTTTTAATCCCACTGTAACAAAACAAAGGATGAAATTCAATGCTGATAAGCAAAAACTAATGAATACTAAAAAATATATATCTAACTTGCAATAAAAATTTCATATCTATTTATTATCACTTGGTTTTCTTATTAAGGAGTGAGATATACTGAGTAAATTAAAATAAGGTGAGTTATGGCATATTTTCATAAAATTAAAAATACAGAGAAAATAATTTGAAAGTTGGACTCCATCAGATTGTTAGATTCCTTATTCTTAAAGGTCTTTTCACAACTAAATTAGTTTGTCATTTTTTGATTTACTATTTGCCCTAATAAAAAAAAAAATCTGATGCAGTTACAGAGATATTTCTAGAAAAAAATAAAGGGAAGCATTTTTTGCACACTATATTTGAATTGTGGAACAATGTAGAGCTTAAATCTGTTGAAGAAGTAACAGGATCAATTAATGAAGACTACATCCATCAATACTTAATAAGTACAATGGTGTGAATGAAATCTCCGGTCCTTAACCTGCAAATTGTTGGAAAATCTAAGGATATATTAACTTTCATTTTTTGTTTAGTTTATTTCTTAGAAGAATTCCTTAGGGCAACTGATGTGACTTGATTCACTGTCCTGACCTTTTAACTGACACCCATTAGCTCTTTTTACATTCTGTGGGTAATTCAATACATAATATTCTTAGCAAATATATTTGCTTAGTATTCTTGGGATTTTTTTACAGTATTTACACTTTTTATAAAAATTGTTTCTACATCACTTTTTGTAACTTTGCATATATATCTCAAGTTTGAATAAATGGAAACACTGAGTGTCTTACCTCGTTAGAGCAGTTAATTGAATGATCACTTGCAAAGAAATATTGTAAATAATGTCTGTTTTTCCAGCTATTCAGTCACTCTTGGAACAGTATTGAATGTCTTTCTCACTCACAAGGAGGGTTCAAACAGAATTCTCAGTGAAAGGAATCATCATAAAAACATCTCTTGAGATTTCATTATCTGCTACTCTGCTATTCCTAGTTCAGCTGAGCTACCGAGGTTGGTTTTGTTCTCTTGAATGATTTTGTGTAGGCTTTTTGCATTTCCGAGTGGCAGCAATCGGAATCTTTACTGCGATGTTAACTTTTTTTCACAGTGTTAGCCATGCCCTAGAGGACTAAAAGAAACACCAGGGAGTCCACTTCAGAGCTGGGGTAGCCAGCCACCTGCAGCCACCTCTGCTATTCACTGTTTTCTCAACTCCATTTATTGGAGGAAGAGAGGAGACAGAGGTACAGATGACATTTTAATAAATGCCATGACATTTGGCGACTTGACTTTCAGTGTTTCAGAGAGATTTGCAATCCTTTGTCCCATACAATATATGACATTTGGCCCCAACTCATCCATGACCCTCAAGGGTTTGGCTGCTGGGGCCGAAGGCTGGCTCTGGTACAGGGCAGCTGGGTGACCTAGGATCATTCTGCAGTAGTGACAAAGAGATAAGAAGCTTTATTTGAGCCTTTTGCCTCAGTGCTCAGAAGTTGCTTTCAAGGTCAGGTCTTGGCCATGGGTCCTTGCCTGTGATAGGTCTCCCTTAAATACTTGTAAAAGCCATACAACTCAGCACTTTCCTACAATTAAAAGTTAATACCTACTACAAAAACAATTCTAAAAGTATCCTCAAATATAGTAACATTTTTCCCTCAGGTATTTTTTGTGCTTTCTGTATTGTGTGGGATTTCACCCATTTGCGTTCATGTAGGGAAGAAAGAGCAACAAAATGAAAACCAGTAAGATCAAGACTAGACAGATATAAAAATATTAAAGAGCATATTTCCCTCATAGTCTCTTCATATCGGCAAATATTAATTTCAGTTTCATATTCCCATGGTCTTTAATATACTTGGTAATTTTGTTGAAGGTGCACTAACACAGCATGATTTTTTTCTTCTATATGTGAATCATGCTCTCCCAAAGTCATCTGTTGCCTACAGGAAAACTTGCTTGAGCATAATTTCAAGCAGTGTGTTGTGACCATAATTTTTTGTCAATTCAAACACAATAATTCTGCTGTCTGAGAACTGTGATAATGCCATGACCTTTCCATCTTCTCTTTTTTATTCCCCATTTACTGATGATTTCCATGCAATTTGGTATAGTTTAGACTTCATTATTCTACTTGATAGCTCTACTTCATTGCACATCTTTTTTTCCCCATATTGAATGGACAGTTTATGTAATTCAGATTTTGACTGTAGTACACAATTGTTTGCTACTGGCTAGCTACAGTGTCTGTGTATTTGAGAAAATTATTAGAAAAATCTCATATCTTCCCTGCAAAAGGATGCTTGATGAAGACCCTGGTAATACTTCCAAATGTATTTATTGTTCTCATGCTGAGCAAAGCTGTAAGTCCAGGCATTATTTTATACCTCCTCATGTTCATGTCAGTCTATGGGAACTATTGCATAACTGAGTGATCAACACAAGTGAGGTTCAAATTTCTATTGAAAATTTAAAATAAAAGAACAATAAACACTATATGAAGAGTTATAGATTGATTTCAGGGGTATAGTAGGGATAAAGAAACCCAAGCAATATAAATAAAATTATTACAATAATTAGGAATATTTAATTCTCTTTCAAAAAGGGTGAACTATTGCAAATCATTGAAATTAATGCTCCAAACTCACAAAAGCACTTTCAGCACATCTAAAGTAAGATGAACAGTACCTTGAAAACATCAAAGAAAGTTTGAAAAAAAAAATATATATTTGCAATATAGTCTTGGATTTGGAATACTTATTCACTCCCAACTTTTAATTTTTTAGCAGCTATAATTATAATTTTGAAGTGAGGTATATTTAGGTACACAGTACTTTTTCCTGCATATCATCTTCTACTCCTTCCCCAAAAGAAGAAATTGACAACAACCAGATGTTTTTGTTTTGGGGAGAGAAAGTAATGATGAGAGCTTGAATCCTTGATATCTATCAGATTGGAACTTAATGGGTTTAAATCTTATAAGTAGCCAGGTCTAGGCTTCACAGCTGAATGGTTCAATCAGTAGCTTTTCATAGTGCACTACAGTAATTACTTCGTAAATTAACTATCTGTTCTTGCAAGAATGACACTTTAATCAGCTCTATAGACATCCCAACATTTGAGATGCCTTGTGTTTTCTTCTTGTTTGCCGGGGGTAGGTGTTTTTTTATTTGGTTTTGGGGTTTTTTGTTGGTTTGGGGAGTTTGGGGGTTTCTTTTGACTCTTCAGCTTTTTAATTTCATTTTCACTTTATTGGTATTACAAGGAAGATGTTTGGATAGGTGTTCTTCCTCATAGTATATTATATAGTAATGGAATTTTGCCTCTTAATAGTAATTTAATATGGAAAATATAATGCAGAGTCTGTATACATTGAAACCTTTCATCATTCAGATTTTTTCTTAATTTTTACATTAAATCTTTATGTACTGTTGTCCTTGGAAAGATGGCAATGCACTACATAGTGTTGTACATAAAGATCTAAATGAAATCTTCCTGCTTTCAGTACCTAATTTCTCTATGGCAGTTAATGTCAGGCAAGACATTTGTTTCACTCAGTTTTAAATTAAAAGTCAGCCAGTTAAAATTGATAGACTTACTCTAGCATAAAAGAGAGAAAGATGAGAGCCCCAGAGATAGTGAGCAGCAGGATATTTAGTAATACAAGTAAAAATAAGCACCAAAGTGAAGATTTTGGAGCAAATTTCCAAAAATAGCATAAAATTTTTCTTGACACTTCATTACACCTAATCTAGAAAGTCCCTCAGAGTCAGCAGTCTGTACCCTTGTGATCGTGAAGGACAGTAAGCAAAACATGGTGAGATGTAGGTAAAAACCTGCAAATGCTTTCTTTGTTCTTGTGCTACTGAACAGATCGAGGGTGTTGCATCAATTCCAGATAAGGACATGCATAATTTCTCCTAGGTGATGGTTCCATGGGCAATCAGACTCATGTAGACAAGCTAGCTTGGTGGGGTTTTCTGTTGCTGTTGTTGTTTGTGGTTTTGTTTTGTTTTGGTTTTTGGTTTTGTTAGTTTGTTTTGATTTGTGATTTGGGGTTTTGTTGTTTATTTTGTTTTATTTTTTTGTTTGTTTGATTTGTGGGGTTTTTTAATTAATTTTGTGCCTTTTAGCCATTCAGCCTAAATTCTCTTCCCATTTGTATTTATGCATTTTCAAAATAAGCAAGAGAGCTCCTTAACGAATTCAGGAAATTTCTTCTGGGGAACAGCATATTTATTGCATTCAATTTTTTTAATTTTAATAAGAAAGTGGAGAAGCAGATGTTTCAAAAAACACTTATGGGCAAGTGAGCAGATGTTTCCAAACTTCCAAAATCATCTAGAACTGCTTGTAGGCAGGAATCAGTAAATGACATTTTTGATTATCAGAAAAGAGATAAAAAATAAAACCAACAAAAAACCAACACTGCAGCAGTTTTCTGGAATGAAAAGATAGGTAGCATCAAACACATCAAAAAAAGAAAATTTTATTATTAGTGATTGTTGAAATGGAAATGTAATTCACAGAAATTTGTAGATTGTTTATTGAAAGAGTAAAAAAAGCTAAAATATTGTAACCATGAATCAGTTCGTGCCACTTAGACACAGGAGAGGGTCTGATTTTCCAGAATAGATATATCCTTAAACTGTCGTATTAGATCAGGATTTTAATAGACTCATAAATAGGAAAAGTGGTGGTAGTATATCTGTCTTACACTGAATCCTGGTGAGACCTAATTAACACATGTAATAAAGATAAACCTTGTAAAGATTGGGAGGAAAGAAAATGATCAAAAAGGTGCTGGAAACAGAGGTTAAAAGGAAACAGTAAAACACAATGACTCCTATTTGGGCAATGCAAAGGAAAACACATTTCCATCAAATTTATCTCTTTTTCTTTTGTCCATTCCTTCACAAAACAACGTATATAAATTTTGTGTTTTCTGTAGCATATCAGGTTGTTTCATGACTTATTGAAGGCCCTTATATATCTTTAAAATATTGATGAAATTCTATTTACTTTCCAACTGCAGATATGGAGTGTTCAAACCACAAAAGATGGGTTAAAAAGCTTCCACACTTCTAGTCGATTAAGTAATGGGCAACCTTGTTACAGAGAAAGAGAACCACAATGTCCATTCTACTCCAAAACTATAAACATCTTTACAGATTCATTGATAGAAATTTGATTGACAATCTTTATTGACTTCTGATGGGAAATGTCAGTGATCATGGGACAGAAGAGGTGAGGTGAGGAGATGTGAGGTATAAAAAGGTGACATGAAGCGAGACAAGGCAAGGCAAGGCAAAACGAAAAGAGAGATCCAGTGGGTCACACTGAGAAATAAAAACCAGGGGTCAGATATATTTTACTGACTGGAAAATACGAATCAAAAATAGAAAATCAAAATTAAATATTTTTTGTTCTCTAGGTTTCTTTTAGGATTTAGATAATATATCTGGCATTGCAATATTTCTAATATTTATACTGTGTGGTCAAACCTTACAGAAAATGAGCAGTTAAAGTTGAATTCAACACTCTTTCAAGTAGATGTCATTGCCAGAGGAATTCATACTTCATGCATTTTGTCTTTGACTTTTTTTTTTCTCAAAAATAAGGTTTGATTGTGGCTTGGTTTAGATTTTCATACATCTGACAGTGATTTATTTCCCACTGATAGCTAGTGATCACTATCAAAAGCATAAATAGATATGTAAATACATATTGGAGAGTGTGTTTTCAGAAAAGTTACCCATATCTCCACACTGAGTTGGAGTGATTGATTTTTGACAAAGGGATTCTGTGTTCTTATATTTATGTTATAGCACTGCTCCCAGCAGTATTTTTTACAATTATTAACTGCATTTATTTATCATAAACTTTCACAATTTTTATTTAATGGTGAAAAGTATATTTCTTTGTTAGTGTATAGATAAGAAAACTTGAAAAATACTGTGATCTAGTAAACCAAGAAGTCTAAAGAAAACTGAAACATTAAATTGCTTATTCAAAAGAAACTATTTTCTTTAGGAAGTAAAATTAAAGAATATTATTTTATGAATCTTTGTTTATAATGAAAATGACTATTTTAAAACTCTTTCTTCGAGGTTAATAAGAAAGACAAGAACCAATCAACAGAGAATTCCAACTTTTCTTTTTCCCATTAATTACAGGAGTAAAAATAGACTACTTTTCTTTGGCAATGAGTTGATCGATACAGTGTTAGATAGAAGCATGCAGATAAAAAATTAGTGAACAAAGCAGAACAAAATTTGGGCAAGTTGAGTACCTTAAAAGTAAATCTAAGCTTTTCCTGAGCTCCATATCTGATCAAATGTTTCTTATAATCTTATAGTGTCAGCATTTTACAAGAAATTCAGGACAAATCCAATACCCAAACAAGCTCATATTAAACACTGCCTAAGCAAAATAGCAAATACTAGTACTCCATTTCAGAAAATGTTTATGAATTATTCACAGATATAGCTTTGTCCTCCTTAAGTGCTATCAGTTTAACTTTCTTTTTTCATACTCATACTCACATCTGTATAGAATGGCAGCTTCTGCTATGATAAAAAAACCCTGAAAATATTTGTATAATATGGCAGTGGAAATCTATTATTGCAGTTACCTTCTGCAACAAAAGTTGTAAATACACTAGCAAGACCAACAAATACTACTCATCTGTTCCATATATATTGTACAAATGTGACTTTTTCACTAATTCTAGTAAGGAAAAGAGTCTTTTAAATCATATAGTCTTTTAAATTAGTATAGATTTAATATACAACATCTCTTCTGAAAGAAAAGCATGACCAACCATGCCAGTGATGGTTTGAAACTAACAAAACAATTACTGTGCAAATTTTTCCAGTTTGCAGACCACAAGTCCAAAGCTTTCTGCTGTTATTTCTACATCCTGCATAAACAGAAATCATATCAAACTTCTAAGAATTTAAACCTAATTTTTTCTTTTTTTTTTAATGAGTAAAAGTATACATGACCAATATATCTCAACATAAGCAGAGTTCAATCAGAAATTAGTTGCACTATATATGTACACACATACACACATGCACACCCAGAAATATAAACATAGATTTGTCTCCCCACTCATGCAGTCTAATTTAATTAGAGACATCTCCAATAAAGAAATTTATTAAATTGTTAGATTTTAGTTCCAAAATGGAAATGAAAACTTGAAGGTGCTCATACCAGTGCTTTTGGTCTCTCTTGCTTGACTGGTCACAGATCTTTGGCTTACCTCTTTTCTACTGAAGGTAAGCTTCAGCTTATGTGATAGAAAACCTATGTTAAAGCAAAGATCAAAGAACCAAATGCGGATATTTTCAAAGTCTAATGATGGCTTTCTCAGATTCCTCCTTTTAACTCTCCAGGAAGAAAAGCAAAAGGATTGTATAAGAAAAAGGATCAAGTGTACTAGGAGAATCACTAAGTGTCATCAGAAATGTTTTCAAAACTTACCAGATTCTTATATCCACTTTTTATAGCTAATGTAGTTCTTACTTCAGTAGTTGGAACTGTTGTTCTGAATAGTGTCTTTCTTATTTTGGAGAACTGAAGTAATTGTCTCCAAACAGAGAGGGAGATAGAGGGAACTGCTGCAAAGAGAAACATGACTATTCAAAGCAGTTTTCAGGGCATGCAATAAAATATTTAAATAAACAAACAAAAAAATTAAACCCTAATCCTAATGGTATACTGATTGTATTTTAGATGTTTTGTCTACCAAGCTGTCTGTGATTTCAAGTGATAGCAAGGCATGGAGATGTAGAATTGGATCATTAGGGATCTGTATTGGTGCCTGGAAAAACAAATTACAGCCTTCTGCTCTCTAGGTGCATATTTTGTGTGTTGCTAATGCTGCTGTCATTGCTGTCGCAAACATGTGATTTGCCTATCACATATTGCATAGATCTATGAGGTCGCATAAATAATGATCAGAATATTGTAGGATACCAAATTTCATCTACTGATTTTGTCAGAGGGACAGTCATGTTGTTTCACTGCTTTAATTGCCATTAACATCTAATGTCTTTTTAAGATTCTCCATTGTTAATAAGGAGAGCAATAATAGTAATAATAATAGTAGTGATAAAGATAATGATAACTACTGATTATTTCATGTAGCATCAAACAATGGAACAAGCTGCCAAGAGAAGCTGTGGAATCATTATCCCTGAAGATGCTTAAAAAATGTGTGGAAATGGCACCTGGGGGACATGGTTCAGTGGTGAACATGGAAGTGCCACATTAATGGTTGGACTCAATAATCTTAGAGGTCTTTTTCAGTCTTGATTATTTTATGATTCTACAGAAGAGGTCTTTAAAACAGTTAAAATTTGTCCCTAGGAGTTAGGAAGGTCATTTTTAGGAAACTACTTTGTGGCAGGGCTATATATTGAAAATGCAGAAGTCAGGTAAATGAAGTGCACAAAATGTTAAATTAACAAGCTCTGTAGGTATATATTAACTTCATTCTTAATCCCCTAGAGAGACTTGAGTAATTTGCCAGCTGCAGTGTTTATTCGCTAAAGTTCTCCTCTCTTTGGGACATGATATAAAATAAAGATAGAAATATAAAAAAAGTCAAACGTCTCCAACTTATACTATTCCCGAAGCTTACTGCCAAAAAAGCAGTAAGCTTTCAGAACAAAACTATAATGTGGAGGCTAGAAGAGACATCACTAGATCCTTTTTTTTTTTTGCTTTGCTGAAGTGCACTTTTCCATTATGTCTTAGAAGAGTTTTGTTATATTTTATGCTTAGAATTTAAATCTAATTCCTTTAGGAGAATAAATACTTATTTTTTTACTTATTTATTTAGGGTATTTCCTGGTATACAGTGATACAACACCTGGGAATGGTTCAAAGATGCACCAAGGAGTTTTAGTCTTGACAGAAAGAAATATTTCCTTACCAAGAAGGGGACCAAACACTGGAACAGGTTCCTTAAAGTGATGTTCAATGACCTAGACTTGTCATTGTTTTAGAGACATTTGGATAATGATTTTAATATTATGCTTTTACTTTTGATCAGCCCTGAACTGGTCAGGCTGTTGGACTAGATGGTCATTTCACAACTGAAATAATCTATTCTAATCTATTTAATTACATTTGGGACTTCTAATTATTTATTTTACAAAATCACTCTTCATATTCTTATTGATATTTTGTAAATTATATGTTTGTCCCAGTATGGGTGGTCAAGGTATTAAATTGAGTCTAGGAGATAGAAATTATACGTTAAAAATTACACTGAATTATGATTAATTGCTCTGTTCCATTACACTATAAACTGTTTCCATACAAGTATCTGTTTCTGGACAACTAAACCACAAACTGTTTTGCTGTAATTTTATAACCCCAATATAATTTGAGAGTGGGTGAAAAATATGTCACATATGGTCATTTAATGCTACAGGTTGTGATAGGTTCATTGCAGTCTCCTTTCCTATACCCTGGAATGACGTGGTCCAAGTAGAAACATGCAATTACTGAAGTCTACTGTAAAATCTCTATTCATTTCACTGAGGCAAAAAATTCATTTCACTGTATGTATTTATTATTGTGCCATTCTTCTTGATGTACCTTTCTATATTGTCTATATGTCTTTCTATAATGTCTATATTTTTGTCCTTGGCTATTTTATCCTATTTTATCTTCCTTCTATTTCTGTCTGATTTTTGCATTAATCTAGCCACTGGAACTAGATTATTAAGTGTAGCTTAAAATCTAGTCATAAAATGCCCTATAATTTATTGAGACATCAGCAGGGATACCAAGCAGAGCTTAGTAAAACCTTGTACTCCAGTGTCACATGCCATTTTTGTGCCTGTTAAGATGTCCTGCTCTCCACACAAATCACACTGTCAGGAGGTTTCAGTGCAACTGTCCTTGCTACTGATAAGATTCAAGAGGTGTGTACAGCACTGTGTCTTTCCAGCTGTGTGCAACTCTGGGAGAAATCTATCTGAGAATGCTGCAGCCTGAGAATGGTGTGCTGCACTGATCTAAAGAAGACAGCATGGAGAAATGCAATAACACTAAAGGCTAAATTTATAGTAGTTAAATGAACATGTTAAATGAACGTTCAAGACTGTTCTCTGGCACTAATACTTACCGGCATGGGATTGCAAGCATCTGAAAAATTGTGATCAGTGTTAATTACCCACTGTTCTTTAGCTCGTGGTACCTCCAGAGCCATACTTGGAAACTAATTGGAAGCACACCAGTTTGTTCATGGCAAAGTGATGTTAGGAATCATGCTGACAATAAAACAGTACAAATGCTTTCTATGTACATTAACTGCCTGTGTTTATTATATGGCTATCTTAAATTAATTTAAATGAATAAAGGCTGTCACTGCAGTTGTGAGTCTAAGTAGGAGATGTCAATTATGAGGGTTTTGATGGGGATTTCAAAGAGAATAAGAAAACAGTTTTCTGAATCAGTTATGTTCTTATTGATATACTATTGTGAAAGTCACTAAAATCTCTGAAGCAGAAGTTACTGGATATGGAATCTTCATCCTGTAGCTCTTAAATTTTCAGGGTTGTTTTCTTTTTGGTCTGCAATATGCTGAGAAGAAATGCATTTCTGGTTCTTTTCCCAGCTTTTATTAAGGGAAAAATATAAACTAAATGTTAAGTAAAAAAATAAATGCCATGAATCTCTGAAAATAACTCCATCATAGAGAGTCTGCTAGAATATTACAGAAACACAGAGTGCAGTTCAGTCTGCAAGTAAGTGAGATTAATCAGAAATAGAAAGATTCATGTTTGGTAAAAAAGCATTTTTTTGCAGTAGACTTACCCACCAGTTGTGCATATCCAACAATCTCTTTTTCTAATGACAGTGTTTATATAGGCAGGAACAGCCCATTTCTATATGGCAAGCATTAGCCAATGTATGCTTGTGCCAAGAGGAAACATTTTCTGTTTTCAGGGCACCATGTTTTTTTTAAGAATAATCCCTGGGTTTAACTCAGTGATATCCACCAGAAATTTGCAGCTGAATTTGGTGGTCCAGAGGGTGATCCTCCTTTCCCAGCCCAGTAGATGTGAGGCTGACGTGGTTCCCTGTTCCCAGCTCCAGCCAGTGAGCCAGCCAGAGACTGAACATCAGGACAGATGCAGACAGAGAATGTAGAAATGACTGGCCACACAGATGGGAAACACTGCCTTTACTGGCACTAACATAAATACATAACTCTTATATGAAGACAACAGCCTATTCAACCTGATCCTCTTCTTTCTCTCCAGCTGATGAGCACTGAAGCTGGTTAGTCTTCATTGAAGTAGCTTAGGCATTCAAGCTGTCCAAGTATTGGCCCCAAGCCTTGTCCCCTCCAGTTGTTGGCTTTCAGACCTAGAAACCCCTCAGGTTTACAGTCCTGTTGCTGGTACTCAGACCCCTAATCCTGTTAACTGTCTAGTCTGGTTTGAAATTCGCTCATATTCACCGCTCAGAACAGAGAGTGCACTGACAGAGAAGATAGTAAGAAGAAAGATTCAAAAAAATGCAGCACTGACTGTAGTCGTGAAATACAAAAGTTAGTGAGACAAGCTTATGAACCAACCACTTTTTTTTATACCTAGCTGATCACTTTTAAACCCTTCTCCCTGATTGTATTATTATTTTATTATTTTTATTATCAGTTTCTTATAAGGCATCAAATGTATCACAATCCCTCAGTAGTTAATTTCTGAACATTTAGTCATCACTACAAAAAAAATTATATTTAAAGACAAGAATAAAAAGAATTACTTTGATATAATGTGCTTGATTGTTGTAATAAATATTCAATATACAATTAGATTGTTATATTTTGCTTACATCATTGAGCATTATTCATCCATCTCTTAATACTGTAACTGAGACTTTTCTATTTCCACTTTGATTTTACTGTACACACTTCCACAAAATATTTCTTTTATACAGCCTTTATAATATCCAGATTTCTATAACAATTTTATTTATCTTCATTTACCTCATTGAAAGTCAGTGTCTGATGCAGTATTTCTTGAGAAGCAGAAAAATTTTAAATATTAGAAATGTGCATGTATTGTATATTATTTAAATATGATACAAGCATAAAATATTAGTATAATGAAATTAAAACTGAAAGCATATATCATCTCTCTTGATTGTAAAAAAAATAATTATCAGGATATAGTATTTTTCTCAAAACATTATATTGCAAATACAGGAAATTCAGTATTAAGTTTACCTATAGAGGAAGTCAAAACAGGAGAGCTAAGCAAAGCAAACAACCTACCTAATTCTAATTTCTTTTTGTAGATCTGTGTTTATTGATATGAACACAGGGTTTGTCCTCACTCTTCCTTCCATTTGTGGTTTGTGGCTGATGTGTCTTTTCATCCTGTGAGAGAAATTCAGATTTTGAGTGAGATAGAATAATCCCCTCAAGAAATCTCTTTCAATAAAAAGAGCATATAATGCTCTTTGTATCCTGTCTCAAAAACTTAAACCGAGCGCATAAAATTAGGTGGGATTATCCAAGTGGCATGATATATGACATCCAACAAGAAATAAGGTCATTGATCTTTTTAAAACCAGTGACATTTGAGCCAAATAATTAAATTCTGAGTGGTTTTGACCTTTAATCTCACTTATACCTTAATCATTATAATAAAGAAAACTGTTGCCTGCATGCAAACTGTAAAGGAATGATGAGTTTTATGAGTTGTCTGGTATAGCAGTGGTCTTCTTATTATTGTTGGAAGGCTAGTGTTAGTCCTTGTAATTATAAACAACAGATGTCATTATCAATACTTGCAGCCAAAGTAATCTTTTTTTCCATAATTGTGCTTTTTAAATAACATATAACTTAATTTTATCAGTATAGTGTTTTAGGCATGCAGTGCTCTTCTATTTAGATTGACAAACAAATAATTCCAAAAAACAGTAATAAAATGATGTGTTTAAATCAATAATATAGTTTAAAAGGTTTATATTAGAGACGTTACTTAATCACCAGGACTGTAAGGAAAAGTAATCTAAATACTTGTTATGGATTTCTTCTTCCCCTTCTCCTTTCAGTTATTTCTTCATCATGTTTCTCCTTTCTCCATTACCTTTCCCATACAGGTCTGTGGAAATTTACCTGTAGTGTTACCTATCAAAACAGGTATTGGGCTCCAAAAGTGCATTTGCTTTACCATATAAAGAAATATAGAGGTGTGCACAACTAAAATAATTCAACAGCCTGAATTATTTTAAATACTTTAGTCTTTTAGTCTTTAGTCTTTTAGTTCCCATATAGTTCACCTCCTTTTTGGCTTGCTGAACAATATCACTTTCTTTAAAATAAGTTTGTAGGGATAGGACTAGTCTTTAAAGACACAGATCTGAGACAATTACCTTCACTTATCTTGGACACAAACCACTAATCTTTTTTCACGTTAGCACGTGTACACAAGCAGAGATTTAACTGCATCTTGCATGATGATTACTTCTTATATTTTTCTAATTGATATTCTCTGTTACCCAACAGATACTAAGCCATAGCTATACCTTTTAGGCATCAGTGACAGACATGCTACCTAGTAACCACCAAACCATTTGAAATGTTTGACTGGGTAGTTTTGGACAGCAAACAAGAAAATCTGTTGGTCCTTCTCAAGAAAAGAGGACTGGAATCTCAGCAAATTTTCTTCACAGAAAGGGTTATAAAGCATTAGAACAGGCTGCCCAGGGAAGTGATTGAGTCACCATGACTGGAGGCATTTAAAAGATGTGTAGATGTAAGGTTTAGTGGTGAACTTGGCAGGACTGGTTTAATGGTTGGACTTAATTTTTTAAAATGTTTTCTTGAACCTAAATTATTGAATGATTCTATGACAGGCTTGAAGAGCAGGTCCAGTTTGTATGAGTCTCATAAACTACAACAAAGTCAAGTGTGAAGTACTGGTAGACAGTTTAAACTGGATGATCTTCATCTTCCTTTCAACCTAAACCATTCTATTATTCAGTAATAACTGTTCCTGATTTTATCCTGTTCTATGCTTCCTTCTGTTTCTTATTATTTCATATTTCTTTCAACTTTTATTGCTTTTTTGTTCTCCCTTTTTCATCCCAATTTACTAGGTTTCTACACTTGTGTCAAGCATTTATTTACATTTGCTTTACTCTCTTCCCTCTTCCTCCTAATCCATTCTCCTTTTACCAAGTAGTTTACTGCAATGGATATAAATAGACTGAACAGTGAAGACTACTATTCCAAAACAGATCTTTCACTTTCATGTGAATGTGCAATTTTTGCTTTGTCAGAAATGTGAGACAAACAAAATTGCTTTCCAAAAGCTTTTTCTCAGTAGGCTTGTTCAGTTTTGTAGTTTATTATCTTGGTCAGAGACTACACAGTGCTAGAATTTCTTTACATTTTTATTGTACGCTTTTTTATCACATAGAATAACCTCAGCCTGGGCAAATTCAGAATCTATCCCCTTTCTAACTTAACCAATTTGAAATCTTTCTGATATGTAAGTCTCACTTTAATATTCTCTTAAAAAATATGACAGTGATATTTTATGTCTTACGTACTCACAGCTTTCAAAATTAATATCTCACTCTAACCCATAGGAAAAAAAAAAACTAGCAGGAAAAAGCCCTAAACCAAACATTTTATTTCATGCTTCCTAGCTGTCATTCTAAGTGCATTTAAAACAAACATATAGCCAAAGTCTAATGACACTGTGACAAAACAAAACTAAGAAAAAATTCTAGTCCATACCTACTTGTTTCTAAAATTGGGAAAATAAATAAACAAACAAACAAACAAAAAACTTCTGTCAAATAATGGATATGCATACTCAAATTTTTATTTCTCCAGATCATAGTTAGTAGTTTAATGCTCAATCAATGTAAACTAAATACTTTCAGCTGAAATTGTCCTGTATGTCTCTGTATCTTGAAGTATATTAAAAAAGAACAGTCATCTGTGCTTTTTGTCATGCTGAGTTCTAAATATTTTTCAAAGTCAGAGAATGCTGAAAGCATAAGGTACTGCCCTTCTCAAGACAGTGAGAGAAACAAAAAATAAACGAAGGAGAGAGATCAGTTCTTTGGCTGGTATAGATCAGTATAATTTTATGAAGTTTAAGTGGACATCTTTTATTATAGAGGTTCTAGTCTTTAACAGCTAGAGGAGAGATTGGTGAAATATGTAGCAATTGATTACACAACAGCTATGGAATGTGGGAGAGAAAAACCCATTCCTGGAATCATTTAATTTCATGTTGAGCAGGTCTCTGAGCAACCTGACCTATTTGAACACATCCCTGTTTATTTCATGATGGCTATACTAGATGACCTTCAAAGGTCCCTTCCAGCCCAAACCATTCTATGATTCTACTATTGAATTTAAAATTAATTCAAAATGAGGTTGGAGTGCTATGTATATTTTTCTTTGCAGAAAGTACAACTGTGTTTTAAGTATATTTTTAAATTCTCTAGACTATGAATTCAATAATTGACTAGGATATTGCTAAATCATTTACAATCAGATGTGTACTCATTATGGCCATATCTAGCCAGCTGGATAAAAGTTGGTAGAAATAGTGAAACAACTGTTTGCCTTGCCCTGTCATCTAGATAAAATGATTGCTTCTAGGCAGAAGGGCCAAGATACTCGGGATTGTGCTATACATCATGTTAACATCATTCCAACCAAATGTAACTACATGACTTTTGTGCCCCATTGTTTCATTCCTGGCTGTTTTTAAATGCAGTGAGATATAGAGCCTTTATTCATAGAGGGTACACTCCTAGAAGTCTTGCTGGCATTGAACAAGATACGAGAACATTCAAAAAAAACCCTCCAAAACCCAGTTTAGGTTATTGGAATGTTGTTAGCACTATTGTTGGCAGTAGATCAATACACAAGCTGAGGAGACTGAAGCAGATACACAAAAGCTGCAAAAGAATACCACATTTGCTTATGTAAAAAAATCAAACTAGCACTGTTTCACTGCAAATCCATTTAAATGCCCAGGTTAAATCCATTTAAACTGCCCTACTAGCAGTAAGATGGTAATAGACACTCAAAAGGATTTGTACATTAAAAATACTAGTAGATGCAAGGGGGTCGAGGGGTGGACGTATCAAAAGACCTTGTTATGCTTACATTCCATTAAAATAATACTTTTATGAGAAAACACACATGTTTTTGTGAGACTTCATAAATCATCATAAACAAATGATCTTTAGACAATAAGCAGTTAGTAACACCAGTTCACAAAATAATAAATAGGTATTTTGGTAGGTTTTTTTCCTTACACCTTGTAATTATTTATTTCATATTACTTCAAAGCAATATATAGCAGCTGCTACAACCAGTCTCCAACTTATAACACCAGTATCAAATGGCAGTTGACCAATATCACTGTTCCATTTAATAAGTTAATTTTCCTGGCCCAATTCTGTCACTGATTTTGAAATCTTACACAAATGTAATGAATTTTCAATGTTGTAGAAGATTGTGCAAGCATCGATCTAATTTTTAACACCCTGTGTGCTGTACAAGGAAGTGTTCAGATTATTTGCAGCTGTATGTAAATACTCTGTAGCATATCGAGCTTTCCACAAGCTGAAACTTTTCACTTAAAACAGTGCTTAAATTGAAAGTCACTCACAAACAGACATAAATCCCAAACTAGTCCAACTCAGTCTATGTCCTCCTTTTTGAAGACTTCATCCAAAATTAACAGAAAAGTCTAAGCATGTTTGAAAATTTTTTAAAAACAATGCATGAGTATAAAAAAAGTTTATTGTTAAAAATCAAACTATTAACTACAATGATTCAGAAAGTCAAATTTCATCCCCTGTTCTTTAATGGAAAAGAAGGTGAACACATTCTGATATAGACTGATTATACTTACAGAAAGGACAGCTGAAATCTCAAGTATGGATGAATCAAAACAGCCTTTTAATTTTATTTTTTTTTCCCTCAGAACAAGTACTCATGGTCTTTGGGAGTTCAGGTATATTTATTAAACATACAGCCTATTTTCACAAGTCAATGTGTGCATATGATATCTTCCCACTCTGTATTCTGTGGATGGCATAGGAGATATAGTCTTGAATTCAAACACTGTTAGAAAAAGGAAGTGGGAGTGGGAGGGGGAAAGTCTGAATTCTATGTTAGAGAAAGTGGGAACTAACCAGAAAATCCTAAATCTCTGTTATCTTTTTGTGATTTTTTTATAACTTTTATAATATTTGTTTTATAGCTTTTATAACATTTTATTTGTTTTGTCAACTTAGTGTTGAGAGATCAGGACAGAGAGATCTCTATAGAAGACATTATTTCCCTACAAACCAAGAAATAATATATTCTTATACTCCTAAGAAACATGAGAAGTCTAATTAGCAATTCTTTTCCATTTTTAGGAATAAAACAATTCCAAGGAGGTTGAATGTGAGCAGCATGCAATCAGAATAGTTGAAAATCAGAATCAATCAGAAAAATTGTCAAGTCATATTCATACAGAATTAGTGTTTTGAAAATGTTATTTAAAATAAAGTAAATCAAATTCAGGCAGTGAAAGACAGAAACTACAGGGTCAAATTATTTCATTCACATTTGGTTATATTCAATAACCAAAAAACTCTTGGTTAACCTTAAACAGAGTTTACCCAGCAAAAAAAAGATGTTATTTCAAACAAATGACAGACTTATTTTTTTAACTTTAATAAAGTCAGGTTATAATCCAGTTTTTTAGGTGTCACTGCCAAAAGTATTGTGTCAAATTCTGAAGGACAGCTCTAAATCTTTGAAAAGATGTGGGGTAGAAAAGTCATGGAAGATGTCACAGCAATTTTCTTAACCTCTTGTCTGCACAGATGAAGTTTATCTAACCAGAGACATTTTTAGTGTCCAGGTAGAGATCATGAAACCCTGCTTTTTTTCAATTTTTTTTATTTTATTTTACTGAAATAATGCAAAATTTCTCAGGCATTCTGAGAAGGATATCAGTCTATCTCTTGGAAAAAGACAAAAGCCTCCTTAACATTCAGAAATTGGATAGATTATGCAGTTCATGAGTAAAAAAATTTTGGTGAGTTGACCTTCACAGACCTCCAACCAGACACTCTCCTGCTTCTCTTTCTCAACAGCACAAGAGAAGAAAATAAGATAAACAAAAGCTTATAAGTTTGAGGTAGAAACAGGGAGATCCTTTATAACTTGCCATCCTGGGTAGAATAGACTTGTACAATTTATTTAATTTATTGCCAATTAAAAAGATAGTTGTATGGTGGGAAACAAACTAAAATACATTCCTTCACTTGATCCCAGACTCAGTTTCACTTCTTCAGTCCTGACTCTTCCACCTCCTTCTCACCCTAAGGGGTGTAGAGAGTTGGGGAATGGGGGTTGCAGACAGTTCATAAGAGTTTGTTTCTGCCACTCTTTCCTCCTCAAACTTTTCCTACACCAGAAAGGTTCCTTTTATGAACTTCAGTCTTTCAGGGAATATCCACCCTCTCCAGTGTGGGCTGCAGTATTGTTATCTGCTCTGATGTGGTACTCTCTGTGGGCTACAGTGTGGATACCTGCTCCATAGTCATCACCTTTGCTGTCTTCCACGAGCTGAAGGAGAATCTTTGCTCAGGCACCTAAAGTGTCTTCTCCTCTCTTTCTTCTTTGACACAGCTGTTTCTCACGCTTCTTTTTCTTCCTCACTCTCAGCTTTTGTGCAGCAATTTGCTCTCTCTTAAATATGTTTTCCCTGAAGTGTCACTGGCTTGGCTTGTGGGCTCAGCTGTGCACTACGAGGAGTCTGTTGGAACTGTGTTCAGCAAAGTGCAGTCCTGGCCTCTTCCCTCCCCTTCACCCCCTACCAAAACCTCATCATATAAACCCAACCCATAAGGCTTTCCATAATACTGGAATTGTTGAGAGTGGTGGTAAAATTTTATTCAATGAGTAAACACTTTATCACTTACATCCACATTTCTGCCATTCTTCTTGCAAAAAGGGAAGCTTAAAATAACCATTATCATCAATGATATAAGCAGCAAACTATTTTTATTGGTACTTGATCAGAATTGAGGGTATTTAACTGGATTAAATAAGAATCCATCTTTTGAGAGAAAATTGTTGTTTGGCTATTTAGAGAATTGAGTAGTAAGAGATGATGAATAAATACTTCATCTTTTAGATTGTTTGCAGGATGAGAGAACAAGTGGAAATGACATCTAATTTGCCTAATTTGACAATTTATTTATATGTCTAAGGTACATAGATTAAACATATATATTCAATTATATATACAGAGTCCAGAGATTTATCCTGAATCTGAAGCTGGGTATCAGACTGGCTCAAACTCATGCTTCTCATTCCCAGGTCACTCATCACCAGTTTTAATGGAGACAACTTGCTGGAATGGTTAAAAACAGAGTCAGGTAGTGAGCTAATGAGCAATGAGATGTTTAGGAGTCTGTTACTGAGTTCACATCCTGTTCATAATAAATTTACCATCATGGGTATAGCAAAATAACAACTTCTATATACAAAGTAAAAAATGTATATGATCTCAAGTATTCGTTTATATTTGTCTACATTGTTTAGCTGTCATATCCTACAAGATATGTACAGAGGGTCTGATCTTTGAAAAAGTGGAATCAATGGAAAAATATCTTAGTTCACTTCATTAAAATGATCAAACCCTAAGGTAAGTTTTTCCATTGTACATGTATAGAGAATTTTTCCAGCTTTCTAGTCATTAAGGTTTCTGTTCTGGGTTCCTTCCAGTTATCAACATATTTACTAATGAGACATCTATGAGTAAGCACATCTTGGTGAGCAGCTCTACCTGAAGATGAGATGGGAGGGAAGCACTGATTTATTCCTGGCAACTGGCTTCTCTTTTGCCTGCGTATTTTAATCATTCTGGCTATTTTTGTATAACTTGTCTGACTATGTAACTTTTAAACAGCTGCCTAAGTTGGTATTTCTACAACTCTGCCTTCTCTGGAAACACCAAAATCAAGCAAAGTACCTGTTAATGGGTTTTCAGTTGAGAATTAGATAAATACTATTACACAAGCACCTTTAAGTACTTATCTGTATTTTCTAAGGGTCAAGCCCAAGTAATTTGTTATGCTTTCCTGAAATGCATCTATTCTTGGTGTCATGTTTTATTTGGAGTTATAATTTATTTTTCTGGTTTAGCATTGTTTGATTATATTCTGCCTATTATGCTCATTTTTCATTCTTCTTTTTCATTTTTTTTCTCAAGCTCCAAGTTATGTTTCACATGCAGATTCCATCAACATACTGTTTATCTGCTCTTTCAGGACGTTAATGAGAAACAGCTCAATTGTCAAAATCATAGCTGACTCACTACAGACACCAGAAAAATAAATTTATAGTGAAATATGCAGATATCACATAACAGCAACACATAAATGCAACTGCCTTGTTTAATGTTGTCATTGTATATCACTTGTTAGCTACTTCTTATTTGTTTTCTTTCTTATTTATCTTTGTTACTTTGGCCTTCAAAGTTGAAATTATACAAGAGCTTTTACGTTTTTCATATATATTAAAAATAAGTAAATGAATAAATGGTCTGATAAAATGATAATAAATTTTTAAAAAATCATTAAATGTAAAATTTGTTTAATTGAAGTGTTTCTTGAAGTCTAAAGAAGGATTAGGAGTAAGCAAAAGATTAATTGCACAGAATTAATCTCCACTTCAGAGATGTGTGTATATTACTATGTTAGATGCCATGTTGCAACTTCTTATTAGTGCTAATTCTACAGAATTCACTGTTTCAATATGGTCTTTCAATCATCTTGCAAATGCTATTTTCCCAACAGAACTGTGCTGTACAAAGGCAGTTACTGTTCCATTTAGTGGCACAAAAGGACAATTTACTGCCAGTTACTGGCCACATCTTTAATGAGCAAGATCTATCACAACCTGAACTAGCATAGATTTTAGTTCATGGTTGCAATATTAGTCAAATTTTGGTTTTCTTCTTCTGAAAAATCTTCTGAAAATATTCAGTATTAATATATGATTGATTAGTAGTCATGACTCTAGATGATTTCTCATCCATTTTTAAAACATATCATTTAGACCAGATTGCTCAGGTCTGTGTTGAGTTGGACTTTGAAATTTACTTCAGAGGCTCTTTGGAAAAACTGTTTCTGTATTTGACACCTTCAAAATAACCCAGTATTCTGTCTGTGTATGTATATGTGTGTTAGTTCAATTCTGTGTATGTCAGAGTATAACCATTGCCTCTTGTCCCATCAGACCACCGAGAAGAGTTTGATGCTGCCTTGTTTCTATCTTCTCTCTGCTTTGATAAGGTCTCTCTGAGCCTTCTCTTTTCCAAGATGAACAGTCCCAAGTCTCTCAGAATTTCCTCGTATGGCAGATGGTCCAATACCCTTTATTTCTCTTTGGGGTATCAACCAAACAAAAAAAAAAAAAAAGAAGAATGCTCATAATCCTGCCGGCACCTAAAAGCCTATTCTGATGCAGTTTCACTTTTTATTCGGTGGTTATTGTTAATAAAACAGCCTAACTGCATCAATAAAGTGGAGGTTTCATTCTTTGGTCCTCTTCATCCAAGAAAAGGGAGTGGAATGTCCCACATCTTTATCACACTTAGCATAGTAATCTTACAGGCTACAGGGTGGGGTGGCATGCATGGGACTGTTTAACATACTGCTATACACCTTTTTCAAACTTATTGACACTATTCAAACTTCTTCATACTAACTTATAACACATAATCATTACTAATTGTAAATCTATCTATTTTCCATAAGAGGAGCTAACATAAACAGTCTTTCTTTGTCAGTTTTAGCTTTGGTAAGAGGTGTTAACAGCAAGGTGTCCTTCCACTGTAGTTAGCAGCTTCTTCTTTCACTCTCGCTGAGTGTCCAAGGCCATTTGCTGGATTCTATACTTATCTCTGGGGCCTCTTGCTGGGCAGCTGCTTCTGCCTTCCTAGGCTGAACACCTGTTCGATTTCCTACATAGTCCCCATCACCTAAGCTTCCATTTACCTCAAGCCCATAGTTCACTGTGGGCTGTGTATCTCCTGTGACACTTTCTTACTTGTGACAATCCTTGGTCTGCTGCAAAGAGCTGAGAATTTTCCTTAAACATCCTTCTCTGTAGCCTGTGCTCCCACTGGACTCACCAGTAACACTCTCTCCTGATCCTGCTTATGGACATCCACAGTTTGGGGTGGGTCTAGCTGGTCCCCTATTCTCTGCCTTAATTTGTTTTCCTAAAGTTCTCAAAGCAACAAAACTCGTCCTGAAGCCAGTGACTGTGCCCAAAGCAAGGCATATGCACACATTCTCCCACAGATATGTTTTGACTCAGGAGATAAAATGTTTTACTCTGACAGCTGCATTTGGTATTCCTTACATGCCTGCCAACCTTTCCTCTTGAGCTGTACTAATAATCCTATTGTCTTTCCTTGGGAAAGATTCTTCTGGGAGCTTCTAGGTGACTATATAAAGTGCTTTCTAAGCTGGGGAAAGGCTAGAACTGTTTATAAATTTAATCACCACACATTTCAGGGTAATTTGGTCACTTAAAACAGAAAAGCTTCCTCCATTTCTTTCCTAAGCTTGAAACATTAGGCTTCTGTTGGATCATTTGAATTTGCATGGCACATCTGTGTTAAATTTGATGCCCTGCACAAAACAGTCATACTAATTACCAAAGCCTGTCCATAGCAGTTGCTTTTTGAAATATCTTGTTATTGAACTTTTAATTTTAAGGAAATTTGCATTTTTCAGAAGAGGCATGCAAACATTTTAATGAAACCAACATAAAACCAAACAAAATAGACTGTTTTAATTCTGGTGGAACACAGTTTTCTAACACTACCCTGGTGTTAACAATATAATTTTCAGCAGATTGACACTTTGAGTGGGAAATTCAATTCACTCAGAGACAGTAGAACTGTCTCAGTAAAACTATTTTTCTACATTGATTACAGAGGGTGACTATTTTTACACTGATGCCTCAGTTGATTAAAGTACATTCAAATCTGAGGGAAAAAAAAAAGTCTACTTTTAACAATCTGTTTTTATTACTCTATAAATTACATCAGTAGACTAAGTGAAAATCATTTCCCGGCTTTCAGAAATTGACTTGCAGTCACAGAGGAAAATCAATGGAGAATCTGACTTAAGTTATGTGGTAGTGCCCATAAAGATACAGGCAAAATTGGAACAGCATGCATTCAATAAAGGTTTGTTTAAATAAATGATCATGTGCTTAAACCTGTGGCACAGTTTTAGATAGCTTCTCTAAAAATATATTCTTGGAGGTATCTAGAACTTAAATAACAACAGAGGAGCACACTCTTCAAAAGGAAATTGTAGTTTTGGTCCTGCAAGTGAGCAATGTTCTTATGTGATAATAGACATGTATGTGCTTTCATAAGCATTATTCTTATTTTTTATATTTTTAGAAAGTGTAGCAGGGTTTTGTGAACTTTCTGCCTATTTGTACATTTACGAATGTTTTTTCTCAGAGTACTTTTAGTAACAGGAAGCAGTTGTGGTGCTTCTAATAACTCAGACTCAAAGTTTCTCTGTTTTATTACTTGGATTATTATTAATAATAATAATTATAATATTTATATTATTATTATTAATTAGAGTAAACACAGTGGTTAGGATAAAAATATTGAATACACAAGTTTTTTATGTTAAATTAAGAAAACCATTAATCAGCAATTTTTCCAATCACTTTGGTAAAATTTTTATGCTCATCAGAGTTAGATGTTGCCCAAAGGAAAAAGACCAAAAATAATAATTTAGTTACTATAATTATATATTATTTTGGATGCAGATACCAATAGAGGTGTCACATTCTATTTCCAGCATAAGAAAAAGATCCAAAGCTTGAAACCATTCTGCAGTGTTACTTAGTTCATACTGCTGGATTTGTTCACTTTGTTTGAACTGCTGAAAATTATCAGCTAAATATCTAATTTTGAAGTGAATTATTAGTATTCATTTGCAGACTGAAGTACTTGACATACTGATAAACACGTACAGAAAACACATCTAATATATGCTTATAAAAAGGGCCTTTTTTGATTGTCAACTACCTATAGTGTCCCCTGTGAACAAATTAATTAATTGGTACTAAATCTTTCAGAGTTAAAGGGTACATTATTTATGAGTTAGAGACCTCAAAAAAGGACTACTGTTTGAATCTTTACATTGTGAGATACCAGTAGTCACATTGAAAGATAAAAAAAGTTATCAATACAAATACACAAATACCTACACAAGTAAGGTACTTACATCAGCATAATTGATGTCTTAAACTCTATAAAATTTATATATACTTTTCAAGTGTACATGCATTATTGGAAGGAGAGGAAGGGGCAGGGGGGGAGAAAAAAGAGAAAAATATTTAATAAATGTAAAGAGTCATTGCGATGAAGAAAAGCACCTTGACGTGATATTCTTAATTTTCATCACAGGTTTCCATGATTGTTATTTACAAGAGAAGCCTTCTGCCTTGCCTGCATGACTTCTGACATTTAGGAGTTGCCTGCTCCTGTGTCCTAGAAGGTGATGTTTAAAAAGTGACCAGCACTGATGGACCCCAGCACCTGGAAAAACATTTTCCCAGGGTACCTTACCCACTAATTCCTTGAGCAGCCTGAGGTCTGTTGTCTGCATGTCCAGAGTTGGTTTTGCTGGCGTTTTTCCTCCTGTCAACATAGATTTTAAAGTTGATCACTTTGTGGCCAAGACAGCCACCAATCTCCACTTTACTCACAAGATCTGCTCTGTTGACAAGAAGCAGATCAAGAAGGGCATCTTTCCAAGTCAGCTCCCTTAGGCCCTGTTCCATAAAAGTTGTCATCCTGGTTTTTTTAGGAATCTTCTGGCCCAGGTTGTACCAGCTGTGTGGTGCTTCCAGTTAATTACTGGCAAGTTGAAGTCCCCCATAAGGACTAAGGCATTTGACTTGGAAGTGTCCCTTAATTCCTCAAAGAATTATTTGTCAGTTTCATTGTCCTGGCTGGGAGGTCAACAGCTGACTGCCACGATGACATCTGCATTATTTGTTTGTTCCTTGATTCTTACTCAGTCTCTCAATTGTGCCATTGCCAGCTGTGAGCTCCATAATTTCTAACCTGTCCATTACATACAATGCCACCCCTCCAACACTTCTGCCCTGCCTATCCCTCCTGAAAAGTCTATAAGCACAATAGGGCACTCCAGTCACAGTTCTCATCCCATCAGTTTCATTTATGCCAGTAATGTCAGATCTCTGGGACTGGGCCAAAGCTTCAGGCTCCTGTTGTTTGTTCCTCATGCTGTGTGCGTGGCTAGGGATCTTCTCAAGCTGAATTATCCTATTGGTCTATGACTACATTCAGGACATCATGTTAATTTATGGAGTGTGTCCAGGATGGTAACACTTATTTAGTGAGATCAGAGGGAAGGAGACCTTCTTTGTTAAGCTCAATAACATTAAATGCTATGTAATTGACCTGAGTTAGGAGTATACTTGGATAATATATAACATATTAGGATAATAATTTAGATTTTTTTTTTTCTCCAACTCAAGAGTAATATTTCCATTGCTGGGTATCTACACTAGATAATATTTCAAAGTAATCAAAGAAAGAAGTAACATTGACATACTAAAGTCAACATTTGTAAAAATCATTCCTGCAGCCCAGGACAGATGCAATCCCCTGGAGCTATTTCTTTGTATAGCTCTACTGTAGCCATGTTATTGCTTCACATCTATAGTTTTCAGCCATTTTATTGCCTCCATCAACAATATTTGGAATAAAATCTTTTATTATAGCCATGAGTTTTTCAGCCTGAGGGAATGTAAATTTGTTGTCGGGATGAATACCTTGTGCTGGGTTTGCATGGCAAGGTTTCTCTAGGAGGTGTTTGTAACGCAGAGGTGAGTTATGTGAGAAACTGCCAGAAGCTACTCCGATGTCAGCCAGTTCCAGCCAGCTACAAGACAGACCCACTGCTAGACAAAGCTGAGCCAACCAGTGACACTCGTAATGCCTCTCAGATAACATATTTTTAAGAAGGTAAAAAATGCTGCACAGCAGCTGTGAGAGAGATGTGAGAAAATGTGAGATAAACAGCATTTGCTCAGCCCTTGCACAACTCAACTAAAATGCAGAAAATTCAAAATAATGCATGTCATAGGCATTTTTGCTGAACAGTAATGCAAACTCAATGGAAGTACCTCATTTAAAAGTTCTTGCAAATTGTGCAAAGAAGAACTAGGCATAAAGTATAGTCAAAAACAAATCAATAGAGGTACACATATTTCTTTTATATCTGTTACATTTTTCTCTACACTGATGAACAACTGACAAATTAGAAGTAACTTTTGTTTTAGATCTCAGAGATCAATGAAAGAAAAAAAAATAGTGTTCCAGGGAACTTCTTGTAATGAGTCTTTCTTCCCTGCAGAATGATCATTTGTCTCCACGGACAGCTAAAACCTTAGAGATTTAATGTGAAGTACAGAGAAATCAGGTTTGAAAAAAAAAAACCTACACAAGGATTTCTCCAAGTTAAAGTGTTTCCCATTACCAGCAGCTCAGCATTTTGTGACTTATCCTTGATCTCTCTGTCCTGGCAGTGCCATTCAATACCCATACTTAGTTTACTTGACCTGACAGTAACATAGTCCCAGGAGTGTAGTCTTTCCTTCTTAAAATCCTCTTCTAAACCGCAATCTCCAGCAAGCACAAAGAAGAATTGGACTTTCAGATACTCTAACAGAATAGAAAATAGCAGTACTTTGGAAGACAGTGATAAGCAGATGGGAAATGCAGTTTAGGAGCTTTGTTAGCTTGGAACATTTCACTGCATGTTTCCAACAGCTGTTAAAGGGAATGAGTTAATTAGCAGAAGTAATCAGCATGCATTTTATTTAGTAATGCAGATCAGTGAGTTTCAGGTATAATACTCTCCCATTATGCTCTATCCCTTAAAAGTGTACCTTCTCTTCCAGAGAAGAGAGAGTTTCAGAAATGTTCATCACTGGACTACATTTATTCTAACTGAAATAATGTGGACCCTACACTTTAGGTCAAAGATAGTAAATGAACCGGTATGTATACTTTGCAAAAGAATTCTTTACCTATTGTTGAATTTATTTCAGTAATCTAATATAAGGATGACAGACAAGGTTTATACTAATAAGAAAACCTTTATCCATAAAGGACAATTTGAGCAATTCTTTTGAATAGAAAGAATTCAGCAAAAATCTAAAAACATTTTTTTTTTTAATCTAGAAATCTCTCGTTACTCTGGACATTCTGGCACCATCTAACCCCTCTTACACAGAAAACCTTTTTTTGGAGCATATGCTCATTTTCATAGTTTGGAATCTAAATAACTTTGGTTGTTCTTTTTGGATGGACTTCTGCCCAACCTCTCTGTGGAAAAGCAGCATGTAGAATTGAACTCAAGTGGTCCTCCAAACAGTCCCTCATTTCTCTGTATCTATTTGTATTGCAAAATCATTCACTCATTTCTCAACTGGCCTCTATTTGTTGTATACTATTTCCTTTGGTATTGTTATACCTCCTTTATTTTCTTCACATCAGACAAACAATACTGGATTATGTCTTCTCATCTTATGTCCCCAGAATGTGACAGGCTCTACTTGATGCCTGTATGGATATGATTACAAACTTCAATAGAAGAAAATTAACACATCAATACTTGCATCTTAAAATTTCAAGAGGGCTGAGAAAATGGAAGATGGAGACCAAATAACATACTCCATAAAGTCTGTCTCAATGCTTGCTACTGCTAAAGCTCTACTCCTCCATGATGTTAGAGGGAGAGAGATTAGGATGAAAGGAAATGTCTTAGGAATAATTACTGTAGGAGACATGGCATGGATCAAGCCTTTCTGCACTGAAGAAAGCTCTGTGATAGTAGTCCAAGATCAGCAAGCCACTACTTTACAATTCAGAATTCCATTAATATTTACCCCAGATTCCATTGTCCCTCTTAGGTCCCACTGGGAACTTTTATTGATAGAAAGATTTAAAGTTGCCAGTGAATTTCTTGTATAAATTGTCAATTATTCCTTTATAGGTTTTCACTTGTGTCTGATCCTTATATTGCTGTTCAGGCAGCATGGGTTGAAAAATATGACCTTCATGAAAAAGGGAATGAATTTGTTTACCTGAGCCATAATTTCTGTAACATAAACCAATTTTGGCCATTGCCAAAATTCTCAGGTCCACACAGCCCCTCTGTAATTTGCCTGTGTTTCTAGTTGCTCCCATTTAACTGGAAAAAAAATAACATGAATGGCTATTTATTTATTATTGGTATTATTCCATTGAGTTCTATAATCTGATTAATTTTGCAGTCTTGTGGTTGTCAGTACTGATATTGAGAATAGATGGTAGCAAAAAGGGAGATTGGAAAACCCCTTTTGTGGCATCACGGACACACGCTAGATAAACATGGTAAGCTAGGTGATAACCTCTTCCTGCAAATATCCTTCTTCACCTTGTATTTAATACATCTGAGACTTCAGGGTACCTGAGTAAGATCAGAGAAAATACAGGTAAAAGATTTACCTCCCTTCAAAATCTGTGATGCAGAAAATATTTCCAAACTTAGAAGCATAGTGCAAGCACCCAGGCAGGCATCTTACAAAAAAGTTTAAGAATGACGTGTTGCAGTAGTACCAAACTTTCTCTCCTTTTTTTTTTCTGAAAACAGAAATCTTTGAAATCACAAGTCTTTGAGAGAGTGCAGTTAACCAAGGCAACTCACAGATGTGACATTTTTCACAGCAGTTTGTGGAGGGTGCACAAAAAGCAGACAGCAATTCTGTTGAGGACAGCATAAACCAGCTCAACAATAGCGGTGATGTACCACACAGTCTGGATAGAACAGTAGGGTGTGGTTTTGTTGCCTTCAGGAGTTAGGCAGTGGACCATCTGTGTCAATAGGTGAAGGAGTTACAGAAGAACTTCGGCAGCCCATGCAACATAAGAGATCACCAGAAAAAATTAGTTTGACTTTCCTGGAGACCCTGCAGCTACAAGAGGACTCTGAATTCCCTACTCTACTGAATGAGAGTACTGACTCTGTACTTTAGGGCTGTGATGGCAAAGGCTAGAAGCTCATGACAGCATCAGAAGCTGCTCCATCTTCTGTGTCTTTGCAGAAACAAAGGTCAAAGTCCTCATCACTTGCATTAGGAAGAGTTTTGCCAGGAGGTAAAGGAAGTTTGTTCTCTCCCCTCAGCCCTGGCGAAACCCATCTCGACTCCTGTGCCATTTTCTGGGCTTTCCAGAACAGAAGAGAAATGGAGCTACTTCAGTGAGTTCAACAAAGGGTCACAAAAGTCACTGAGAAATTACAACATCTTTCATACAAGGAGAGACAGAAACCTGGGATTGTGCAGTCTGGAGAAGGTTCAGGAGTAGATTTTATTAGTCTGCACAAATACTAGAAGGTAGACTGTAAAGAAGATGGGGCCAGGCTCCTCTTCAAAATATCCAGTGACAGGATCTCATAAGAAAAACACTTCTTTACTTCAGGGAGTGGCCAAATGAACTGCTTCTGGACGAGTGGCCCAGAAACACCTGGAGTCATCATTCCTCAAGATGTTCAGACTCTGACTAGACATCACCCTAGTCAACCTGCTCTAGACCATACTTGAGCAGAGTGTTTGGACTAGATGATCTCCAAAAGTTATTCTGTTTCTGGGATTTGTAATTATTTCACAAATATTCACAACTTAATTAAAAAAAAAAAAGGAATAAAAAAGAAAAGATGAGAAAAAATAAAAAAGATTGCAGAGCATTGTGCTATAAATCTCAGAACTCAAATTATGCTGTGAAAAAAAACTCATTATAATAGTTTGTAATTTACTGAAAAAAGTGCAAGATTCGGTTGTTGAAACATCAATATCAGCCTAGGCAATATGAGATATTCTTCTTCAGTATAATTGTGCAATGTAATAAGTTCTGCATCATACTTGTCAACACAATGCAGATATCTATGTGCATCTCAAAATGGTCTAAGGAAGCTGTGTTTACACACCTTAATTTCTTACAAAAATACATATGCTTGGAAATTTTATTCTTTTTTTTTAATTATAGCTATACAACAGGAGCTGGTACCCATAAACAGAGAGGAAAGCTTGATTTAAGTAAAAGGCTGGAGTTAACTATGTCCTTGACCACTACATTTGTGTTCTTGACCATTATATTTGTGTATAAAAGTGCAGTCCTTTCAAAAATGGGGGATAGTGAAAAACAGAAGTTATATGTGAGCCTGAAGGTTTTGAAATATTTAAAGATGAGGAATTAAACATTCCACTAAAAAAAATGAAGATTTTATGTAATTTGTATATATTTTGTGAATTTTGGAGAGCTGACAGTTATGCCTGTTATCTCTTTCAAGATAAGAACTGGGCTCTCAAAATGTCACTTGTGTCTATTCTTTAAACTAAATACTAATTACTCAAGTGACAATACCTGTGATTTAACTGTGTTTGTCTTTTCCAAATCTATCTCAGAAATAGGTATTACGAAATATGATCACTATGAATGCTGGGAGCAAAGGAACTCCCACCTTTTACCTACTGACATTATTCAGATGCCAAACTCCTCCACAGCTTATCAGACACTTGAAAACTTGAATTTATTCCAAATGTAGCATTGTATGTTATACATAACAGATAAAATGAAATGTAAGGTTTAAAAAACCACAGAAAAGTCACTGCTAAAGCAGTGACAAAAGCAGACCAATGAGATGAAAATTACTTTGACAAAGAGAGAATATTGACCAAAGAACAGATGAAGGAAAGAATAACTAAATGTCAGAAATCTTTTCTGTCTAAGAAAACCTACTGCACTGATAAGCTTTAGAGAAAGTGGTGCCATTTAATGTGGCTTTAAGTGCTACTTCAAAAAGCTTGGAGCTCTGAGCCTTGACCAGAGTTTAATAAACTAGAAAGAGCATTGACACAAAAAGGATTATTAATAGCTCTGCATTTTTTTAATGTTTAAAAAAATAATAAAAAGCCACTTTAAATCTCCAGTTATAAACTGTCTTAAAATTCTGAAGTATGTTTGGATTTAAAGGGCCATCCTCAAGTGTAGTAGGTCCTTGATTCAGGAAAGTACTGTACTAGGATCACCAATCATGACTCTCCTTCATACAAGCTTAATATCTTTCAGAGTACAGGATGAAGGAAAAAGCTTCCTCTTGAGAGACAAGGATATTAATGTCTCAAGTGGTTCCTTGAAGAAAGACAAGTAAACTATAATGCTTCTGACATCTTTCTCATGGTGTTTTATAAACCCCATTGAGCATGTTCAGGTGAAATGGATTAAGTATCAGTAACTAGTTGGTACTAAAGCTGGGACTCATTATCTTTTAGATATCATGAAAAGGTATCTATGTTCTATTAACTGAATTAATTTTGTCAGAGGACAACCAAATTGTTACATTTGTTTTAAAAAGGAAGCTTTCAATTTTCAGGGAATTACAAAGAGAGGAAGAAACTGCCCCTTCTACAATTTTATCAGGTTGTATCTAATGCCAACTCATTCCGTGGAAGTAAGTACAAACTGAATTTTCTCAGTGCAGTTCAGGAAGGATGACACAGAATTTTTTGTAAAGGAGCTTTTCTTGCTTGCCTTCCACAATTCACATCCAAAACTTTTCATCAAAACAGATTCCAAAACCATCAAAATTGAATAAACTTGGAGACATAAGTAGCTATTATTTTCAAAAAATTGAAATAATATATTTACTGAGTGTGGAAAAAAAACCCCCATAGCTATGAAACCTGACAACACTATCAATTATTCCAACGTAAAATAGTTCATATGCTTTCAGTGAAATTGTCTGTATTTTAAATGAATGCAGCATGAGACGTTTAGTTCTCTAACTAGTATTTGTCCCAAATTCAGATTTTGCAATATCTTTCAAATACTTTTAACCACTAAGACGGAAAAAATATTACAATATCAGTCTTATTCCTCTTTTTTTCTTATCTCTTTTTGAGTAAATACTTCAAGGAACTACATCTGAAATACAAAAATTAAGAAAATATCTGTGAAATAACAGTAAAATAATGTAATTCCATACTTTTTTAAAACAAGTAAGGTTGATGTGCCACTTTATTTTGATCATACAACTTTGCTTATATTAATATCTAAAAACACATCTTAGTAAAGGGGTTTTAAACAAAACCCCTAAATTATTCTTACACAAAATAACAGAAATTTGATGGAAATGCAGGACTAACTCCGATATCGGGATGAACTTGCTTTAAAATACTTTTTTGTGTGTTTTTCTTTCAAGTTTTCCCACAATGGTAAAGGCAAATTAAACATTTCTCTGCAACTTATCATTTTTTCATATTTATTTTCATGCATGAGGTATGATACAAGGTGAGTAGTTTTAAAGTGCATAATTGTTTTGAAAAATATTATGCTAGCTCTGAATGAACAAGCTTCAGGTTTTTGAGATCATTTAGCCATATTACAGCATCATTGCCTAGTCCAGCTAACAGCCACTGCTTCTTTAACTGTACTATTTGTGCCATTCATTATATGAATTAGCTCATTTGGAGCTACTTTCAGACTCTTCACTTTGCAAAAGAGATATGTTGGGTTGTATTCTGACCAAACATAGACAACTACTGTATATATTAATCATCACAGTCTATTTACCAGCAAGGGATGAAAACAGCTACTTGTATAAGACAATTAATCTTGCCCTAAAATAAATGCCTAAATTAGGTTTGATGAATAGTGCTCCGAAACAGACCATTTCTCTCAACTGACAGACTGACAGTCACTTATAAAGTCAAAGGAGAACAGTGTAAATGTAATGCCACGTTGTGTACTGCTAAGTTGGTAGACGTGTGTCCCACGTACCTTGTGGGGGTACATATCCTGGGAGAGATCTTTCGTAGTGTTGACAACTTGTTTTGTACAAAGAAACATTTGAAACAGGTACTTAATTTAATTATATAAATATTTCTGTTTGTTGTTGAAGGCCTGCTCATTTGCTTAAAATAGAATGCTGATATGAATAAGTAATCCGTGGCACTTTTATAAATGTATCCATTTTAATATTTTCAGCAATGAATCAAAGTACTAGTACAACAGTGGATGACACTTTACAACAAAAGGCATTGTTACAGTGAAAAAAGGCAGATATCACTCATGTCACTGATGTCAAATATTAATTATTTCTCAGTTACCTATGTCATAATAGTTATATGCTAATATTTAAAACAAAATCTTAATTACCCTACAGAATTTGGTTCACCCCTTATCTTATAGTCAAGAATTTCCAGAGGAATAACAAATAAAACAGATACCACCATTTGCACATCACAAATGAAGAGACTACCAATGGAATGTGAAAGACTAATCTCCAACTACTGTGGAGAAAATATTTAAATTCCATATTTGAAGACATATTATGTATGAACTAATCCAGACACTGAATGTGTGAACTCACAGAGTGTTTGGAAAAAAAGAAATAGGAAACCAAAAATAGATTAAAGGCTTCAAAGCAAGAAAACAAGAAAGCATAGCAAACCAAAAACAGTGACTAGAGATTCAGTAATGACAAAGGATACCACCACAGCCTAAAATACTTTATTTTCTGGAATATGCATGATATAATAACAGATTTCAAATTTTTTTACCTTATTTTCATATTTAAATTTGCTAAGAGACGTACCAAATTAACAAAGCACTCTGATTATAATCTTCTCCTTAAAGAACAAGTATAACATATAAAAAATTGAGCCTAACAACTGGTGTTCTCTAGATGAAGTGTTACATTCTTAGTATGAAGGCCACAGGGACATTCAATAAACATGATTGCTTCCTCCATCATGGTGCAGTTGCTTCTACCTGGGACAAATCTTTTTATGCCTTATAATGTTTTCATATAAATAAGTATCCATATTTAAATGCAGCTATATAAACAAAAGACTGTGTAACCCTCATTTTATAAGATAAGGTGCATTCACATCTACCATATAGGCCTATAGGAATTATAATTAATTGTAAGTGATTTGTGAAGCAAAGTGCTATAACCTCTGCACATTGAAACAAATTCTAAAGAAAAACTAAATCTGTTACTTTATTTTTCTGAGCAATATGTACATGCAGCACAAGTACTTGATTTCATCATACTTGTTTGAAAATATTATTAACTCTGGAAGCAAATAAAAGGAAATGTGCTTTACCTGATGTCACTTCTTCAATACAATCAACTGTATGTGAAGGCTAGTTAATGTAAAAACTTTTATTTTCATATTCCTGTGTTAATATCTCTTTACATTGCTAGGCAAAGACTGAGAAAATATTCTGAGACACCATTAAATTTATGCAAAAAGTTTTAACTTGACACCAACCTTTTTGCATGTATGAATTAATGATGATTTAATTATCCCTTCTTAATGCACTGAGTTTGCAAATTGTTTGATGTACATTCAAGGTAAACATCACCCAAAGCACACACAATTGTTCAGGCTCTTGTACTAGCTCCTATTCTATTAACATTCACCAGCATTTTGGAACCAATGTTAACATTGAACTGTAGAAGACTAGCTTCCGGTTAATTGGGTTCTTTTACTATTATTTTGATCAAGAGAGGGAAAAAGAAATCACCATTAAAAGAATATCTCAGTTTCCTCTAAAGTTTCTAAAATTATACACATAGCTTCTTTCCCTTTAAATCCACTGTGCCCAGTATAATAAGTTCAGTATTATTTTTGGGTCTATGCTCTAACAAGCAGTTGGTTTGTGATGGTATTTAATGAAGCAATGGCCTAAGAGAATCAGAAAAGGCTTCAAATCCATTGCTAACATTACAAATATCACAGTTTGTAGATTCCCTGGTTTCACTGCCAACTATTTAATGTTACCATCCTGCTTTTAATGAGCATTGGACCTAAATCCTTGTATCAATATGCACCATATTTCTCAAGTGTGACATATCACAGTCACAGTTGCATTAATGAGATTGGGAAACTTTACAGTTCCAGGGAAGAACTTTAACTGAGTTTGTTTTAAAGCTTGATACAAGGCCTGAGGCTTGAAGTCTGGAATAATTTCCCTCAGTCAATGTTTCTGTCTCAATATTATTTAAGCATTAGTTATAGTAGCCAAATACCATAGGTGACAATGAACATTATTTCTATAAAGTTTGCTGTATTGGAATAAATTTTACCTAGCAGTGTAATTTTCAGAATTGGTATATACATTCAGCAGATTTCAGTTGGAAATTCTCAAATATCCTTTCAGTCTACGGATACACATCAAATACTACATTACTGAATATGTTTAAATAATGGTAGTATCTCTGCAAGAACAATTTTTTAAAACTTCTTAAATCAATTATTATTGGAGGTTTGTTAAAAAAAATTTTCAAGTTATGTTTCGAAATCACTTATCACTGCTGAATTTAATTGCCTTATATTTCTAAATCACTTATCACAACTGAATTTAATTGCCATAATGAAAAAATACTATACTAATAAAGTTTTCAGGAATTTCACTTGGAAACAATATTTTTGGGGGAGGGAGTGGGAAGTATACTTGTATAGACTAGAGATAATAAAAAAGACTATTCTATTCTCTCTCCTACCATTCATTATCTATATCCTTGTTCATGTATGAGTAAATTGAAGATGACTTTTTTCTTCTTGTAAGAATCTGTGTGGAACTGTTACCCAAATGACATTCTTTTTTTTTTTTTTTTTCTGTCTAAATTAAGTAGAAATATTGATGCTCGGTGGGAAACAACATTCAGAGTGGGCATATAACATTTTTTTCAAGACAGATATATTCCACATTATGCTATAAATTTTAAATCAACTCATCTATAAGACAGCTATAACTACTTTAGTTGCAATGCAACATCACCAAAATGATGCTTATGTCTTCTCATAAGAGTACTTCTTCATCCTAACTGTTTTGAATAACTTCTTTGGGTTGTGCCTCTTCAGCACTAACAGTTTTTAATCAAATTATGTAGATGTAAGCATCACTGATTGCACCCACTCCCACTTATGTATCCTGTTTTGTTTTCCCTACAAGTGAATTTCATTTCCTTTTAACTTAATATTGACTTTTCCCTTCTATGCATTGACAGAAATGTTTCTGTTAGACACTCTGACAGCTTTTATATTTAGTAGCTGAAAGGCAGAACAGCATATGAGCTTCAGCTGTGAAATTCACTGTTTCCATACGGAGCATGCACTGCTCTATTTGCAGAATTAAGGCTTCTACAAGTTCAGGGCTGTGGCACAAAGAGTTTATGTTCCAAGATAGAGTTAAGAACTGAAAATTCTGAATAAAATATTGTTGGTTCTTACACATGATGAGAAAATCTAATACATGCTGAAAATCTTACACATGATGAAAAAGAAACAACAAGAAAATCTGTGTGCCCAAATAATTTCTCAAGTTTAAAATTACTAATATTCTTGAGTACATAAAGTTGAGGTGAAAGAGATTTTCGTAGCTGGAAAATACAGTGACTATCTTTTAACTGTTTATTTCTTAAAGTAAAAAATTATCATTCTGGTCATCCACATTTCATGATATTTTGAACTACAGAATAATTCTTTTGCCTTCCCAACATTTTTTATAGTAATGAGAAAAACTTTTAAATATACCATCTCAAATTTCTATAAACTCTGCTTGCTATTCCATTAGGAAAAAAAAATAAAAGCACAACGATTATCTCAAACAGATTTTTCCCCAGTCTTCACACTACTAGATATTCTATTCTACATTCATGTCCTCAGTACAACAGGGGTACTGAGAATGCAAAAAGAATTACTCTTTTTTTTTTTTTTTGTCAATTACAGTGTAACTCTTACTGTCATAAATGCCTTAAAATATGACTTTGTGTCTTTTCTATACCTCATCTGTTATAATCAGAATTCATTTTAAGTTAGCTATGATTAACAAAAGTATGAAAAAAATACATTTTAAGTTATTAGAGTTTTAAGTTGATTTACATAGATAACAGATCTGCATGCACCTGGTAGATAAACTGTAGAAAAATATCAACATATTCAACAGTCATCTGTTGCAAGAGTTACTGATGCATAACAATTTCTCAAGTCCATTCAACAACTGATTGTGTACTCCAGCTTGGTCCCACCTGGATTGATAGCTAGGGCAACCTTGAAAAATGCAGAGATTTTACCCTTCTTATCACACCAGATAACAGAGCTCTACCCAACCTCTGATAGCTGTACTGTAAAATTATGTGTTGATTAGCTCTTTCATTTTCTCCCTCTGGGAGGTGTAATCTGGATCTGATTCATATATAGCCCACTCCTGATCACTGAGTAAAGGGTGCTTGACCCTCCCTAATCAGGAAAACTGCAATAAAGGCTCCCAGTACCCTGGATCTTGGGCAGCTGGTTATGCTTGTCAGAAGCTGCTACAGATTTCTTGGACCAACCCCCTTATGTCTCCCCTTACCTCAACCTTACCTGACAGCAACAGAAGTTCTCAAGTTTCTTAAAAGTTTTCCAGGTGTTCTCTGATGATCCTGGAACTTGTTCACAGAAAATCTATAAACTCACAAAATAGAAACTAGAGACTTCTTCTTCTGTTGGCATATATTTTTTTTTTTAATTTCCTGAATATCTTTAAAAACTATTTCTGATTTATCAGCACCAGAATTGAAGCTTAGACCAGTCTCCAGTTTCATATTAGTCTTATTTCCTTTGGACAAAAAATAAGTGAAAAAAAGGAAAAGAGAGAGGTCAATATTCTTCAGAAAAAAATTAGGGATAACTTTCCTTTTTAAGAATTCCGGGAAGAACAGTTCTTTCCAAAGTGTACGTCAGCCTGAAGCATAATAGTTTGGGATTTACCTTTCATGGACTGGAATCCTTAAATTAAAGAAAACAAAGGAAACATAGGGTAACAAAATCAACCTCAGTGATTTGAAGTATTAAGATTTTATATTCAGGGATTTATTTTAGATAGGAAGGAAGAGTTCAGGACTTTTTTTTCACTGAATTGGAGTACACTTAGCTTTTTCGACCCTAATGTCTTGACCTTTTCACGAAGCTGAAATCAAGCGCCTACCTTTCTGGCAAAACAACTGGCAGAAAAAAAAAAAAAAAAAAAAAAAGAAAAGAGTTCTGTCCTCAGGGAATACAGTTATTTATTTATTTATTTATTTCAGACAAAGAGGTTTCCTTTCCCTTCTTAGATTTAACGCATGTAAATTTTCACTGATTTGTTGTTACTCTGCAGTATCAGCTGAAAAAAAGCAAACAGACCAAAAGCAACACACCTAGCTCCAGGCAGAATTTTGTACCTCCCTGAATACTCTAATTTCTCCACATTAAGACTAAATGACACCCTGGGATAATAACTTGTTGAATGAAATTGCTGTGAAGTGCTATCCTGTCTTCCCCACTCCCTCATAAAGTACATCAACCAATATGACTTTATGGTAGCTGTGATGATTCCTGAAGGGATGTGGGAGTATATAATTGAATACCATCTTGTTTTGTTTGAGTAATTTAATTTATAGCCCTTGGAAGTAATGGACATGATATTTTATGACCTAATATCTGTAAGTGAAGAGTGAAATGCAAAGACTGAGGTACACAGAGACATTCACAAAGGTCCACCTCTATTATAAAGGCAGATGTGCACATTTTTCCAGAGCTTGATTCTTTTTTAATGTGTAGTGGTTTGATTTTTTAAAATTTTGGTTGGTATTTTTGTTGTTGTTGTTGTGTTTGTTTTTTAATAAATAAAGTTGATTCAAATAGTTACATTTCATAAGCATTTATAACCCTCAAAATACGAAGAGAAATGTAAATAATCATCTATGATAATATAAGCAGGAAAGTTAATTCTCCCATTTGGTGGCTCCAAAAAGTTATAGATACAAAGTTATACAAGCTACTATTCTTATTTATCCAGATGACTGACCAGCTATACAGTTTGGTGGTGCAAATACACTATACTCTACATTTGTACAGGAAAATAAAAAAAAACTGAGTCACTTTCATAGTATATTTAATTTAACTAATTAGGACCGTAAGACCAGAAGAGGTATGGGAAGAAGTAAAGAGTCCTGCACAGATGCTTAACTATATCCATTAATTTCCCTCTAATAAGCTTTTTATATGTTACCTTTCTTTCTGACTCTGTGCCCAGAGTTTTGTGTACACAATTAACAAGCAGAGGAAATATTCAAAGGACAAGAAAATTATAATGTAAAAAATACATATAGTAATTTTTTTCTTTATTAGTTATGATTTCTATGTAACACAAATATAATTTGTTGAAGCCTAAGTACCACTTTAAACAGCAACCATGACTTGATATAAAAGATAATAATTAGTTGATCTATTATTTCAACATTTCTGAGGAACTTTCCTTTCTGATAGCGAGCAGGAATTTCCTACATACTAATAAAAGATGATACAAATAACTATAGTCTGAAGTTATAATGTAGTTTGTAGTTTGACAGAAAATGATATATCTTTCAGGCCCAACGCATTTGAACAATTACACAGTAAAAAGAAAAGAAACTTAGTTTTGTAGATATCACTTTGCTCAGCTGAAATTTCACAATTAGATTCCCTCTAGCAAACTAATAATTTAAATAATAAACAAATTATAGTTACATGCCATTAAAATTAGATTTTGCTCATTACTTTTTTATTTGTATAAATCATTTCGAAAGCTACGATAAATAACTTGTCTTACAAGAAATAAGACTCCACAATTAAAATATATATGAAATTTCAACTGCAATATGTAGCTTTTGGCATTTCACTTCACCTGTTTTCCATACTAGAAGGCTTAACAAGCTCAACAAAAATTGTTTTATTTTACATCTCTGTATCAAAAGATGCACACAGTTTTAATCCCACAGTTTCCAGGTTGTGACATGCAATTTTATAAAACATAAACTGTCTCATAGTTGAACATTGAGCAGCCTTCTCAGTTTTTTGCAGGCTTTCTGTGACCTTTGCTAAATTCTTTGTGCCATTTTGAGGAAGGAATTTAACCACCTGGTGAGTTTTAAACGAAGTTTGGAGTATATTTACTATTCATTACTCTTTGTTTCTTCTATTTGAATTGTTTCATTAATCCAAAAGAGGGTTCCGAAACTATTGTGACGTGAGTGATCAATCACTTAGAATGAATAGTGAGGAGTCATTATAAACAACTCAAGGACAACTGTCAACAGTTAAAGTGTTTGACATATCTTTGTTTCTTTTTTAACTTACTGTGCCTCAGGTATTTCAGCTTTTTGCCTGCATATGATTAGAGCTTGAATCTCACAACTACTCTGATCTGGATTCAGGATTTAGCACACCACACTGTTCCTTGTCCTTTCACAGTGAAGTTCGGGTGCTAGAATTCCTTCCTACTGAGAACAGTCTATTAATAATATGGGGTCATATTTGTTTATGTATTAAGCCGGGAACTCTCAGTTCCCAATTTTGAGTTCTTGCTTGTGTTTCAGCAATTGCTTTGGACTAAAGAAAGAATGACTCTGGGCTTCAAGCAGGACCATAAACCAGAATCTAAAACTCTTTTTGTTTTGTTTTGTTTGGTTTTGGTTTTGGTTTTGTTTTTTTTTTTTTTTCCCCTCCATTACCTAATATTTTATCATTATCACTGCCTATTGATTTAGAATGTCTTAGACAAAAACATTTCTGGAAGGACTTCTACTTGTCAGTAGAAGCCATTTCATCCTCTTCTATTACCTTATTTGCAATTGTACCTACTATTTATTTCATCAGAGGTGTTTCTGTATCACAATCGAAGTTACTGACATAATCCAAAAAAAAAGGCACCTCCATCTAACATAGCAAATCAGTGAATTTTTATTTTTAATAATGACTATGTTTTTTGAAACTTGCACTGATATTTTTAGCTCTTCAACAAAAGATTAAAATCCACTTCTTGTACATGTTACTTTCAGTAAATAGTCAGGCTGGCTTTAACAATGCTTCTTACATAAGGAAAATTAACTACAAGAAAATTTAAAGATGTTAAACTTGTCTGTGTGATCATATTCTAATTTTGAGTTATCTCCATGTAAACTTCCAACATTCTTTTTGAAGAATACATCAACATACTCAACTGTTAAAATAAACAAAAATATATAAAATATATTAGAAGTAAAATTGCCCATCTCATTGTTTTGCAAGCTGTTAATTATAAAATTGGAGAAAATTATTTTGCTTCAATACCTTTTAACCTCATTGTATGCACAACCTAATGAGGCCTTCTACAAGAATAGGTTTGCTTTTGAGTAGAAGACTTACCTCTGATACTAAGAATAATTTGGTCCAGCATATTTATTCCACAGTAATGAAACAAAGAACAGAAACGGTTTTAATTTCATAAGTCAAAATTATATTTTTTTAAAAAATCATTGTTATCAAGAATTTTTCAGAGAACTAACTCGAGTCTAAGAATCAAGTCCTAGTGCTGTGTGTTAAAATGGCTGCTCTATTTACAGTAGTTGTTATTTCCAGTCTGAGAAGGTTAGTTTTCTTCAAACCTAAATTAAAAAAAAAAAAAAAAAGTTTTTTTTAAAAAAAGAGCAGCATTGTCACAACACTTTTTCTGGTTTTCAGTCTGCTCTACAGTGAGTTCTCTACACTGATTATTCATCACAATTCTGCAGTTGAGTACTGTAATCACTGTCTGAACAGCTGTTGTTATATACTTGTAACACAAATAAGCAAGAAAACAGCTCATGCCTCAGACAGCAGAAAATTCAACAGGGAGGCAGAATCAAGAAAAGAAAAACAAGTCTTGAATTCAGAGAAGGAAATTCTTGTGTTTAGGTAAAGATTCTTTATAGCCTTTGTTATGATATTGTCTTTCTCAATCACCTTGAGTACATTTTGTTTTTTTTAATGAAGATTGCATTTAAAAAATAAAAAATATTTTCCATGATATGAACTAATATTATGAAAGAGAGGAAAAGGGTAAAAGAACTGCACTAAAATCATGATACACTTAAGTAGTGACTAGTAAGCTTACAAAATACTTACTTCTGAGTATTTGGGTCAAAATAACACAGATGAAACATGTAATGAACCAATTAACAAATTGCAGGAATATAAGATATATCTGAATTACCTCTCTGTAATGCTGGCAGTTTAATATAGAAACACAGAATTATTTTATTAAAAAATTAAATCAGAAAAAAAAGATGGATTTTAAGAAGACAATCTTGTCTCAGGAGACTGGATGAAGATTCACATTTGAAATTTGTCTTTCTTTGGCATTTCTTGCCCTGTCAATATAGTCAACTATAGCCAGTGTACTATCCATCATTCTAGGGTTATGCATGTCAGGCATTCAAGGAGAAATACATGTCAGATTTGAAAGAGTCATTCTTTATTCACTATAATTGTACACTGAATGAGCACAGCTCCACTCCACCCCTACAAGTGCCCAGTGTATTATGTATTGGCTTCAGCATGAGCATTTTCACCTTGCAAAGTAAGGGCTAATACAGGTGGGTATATCACATTAAGTCAACTACAGCTCTGAAAAAAGTCACTCCTCTCCCATTTCTGTTTCTCATACCTGGACTGAATGACAGAGTAGCAACCCCTTTTTAAGCTTCATAACATGACATATTTTTACCTTTTCTTCACATGATCCTAAAGTTTTTTTCCATATAGGTATGTATGCACATATAATGTGCTATATATGTATGTCTGTACATATGTATATCAACATATGCAGGTAACACACTCTTTAATGCACACAATAGGCAAAACACTTTACTTGCTCATGATCTGTTTTGAAAGACCAGTCTGAGTGGTTAATTGTTTACTGCCGAAGCAAAAAACAGACTGGAAATTCATTGTTTATATGATTAATTACTTTTCTTTCCGTGAGTCTAAAATGGAAAAAAAGCTATGCTTCACATGCAAGTTTTGCATATTTAACACCTGCTGAAGAATGAACTAAACTCCACCATCTAAAAAGGCACAGCAATATAGAGACATGCTCTTCATTTTTTCCATTAAAAATACATCTTATAACTTTCTAATACAAATAATTCCATGCCCTTTCCATGGTGTTTCTAGCTGTAGACTGGAAGAGGAAAATAAGCTTTCCTCTTTTAAGCTCTTAATCATGTCTCTTCTTTCCATTAATAATGTAGGGGAACTTCAATAGTGAGGCGAAGTGAAAAAGAAAGAAGTATTTACTCAGGTGGCTCACTACTGCAAGCTAATTTAGCATTTCATCAAATACAGATACATAGGTGGTGACCTCAGCTGGTTAAGCAATTTACTTGCTTTTAAACTTCAGCTACAGATATGATTCTTTTCTTACTTTTATTAAATTTCTGTATTTCTTGATTTGTGATCTCAACCAATAATATGAACCTGAAGTCTGAAAAGGTCATAACAAATATTCTGTACATTTCCACATCTGAAAACACTCAGATAACGCTCTTGCTGACCCATTAGTAAGGTCAAGTTGTTCCCTTTTCATAACAACAAGTACCATATTTCTAAGGAAATGTGTTGTTTCATTTTTTAATACCACTTGACAGTTTTGACAGGGAAAGATAATGGCAGTCCAAAATAGCTTTCAAAAAAGTTCAAAGACTAAAAAAAGACATATGCATGTTACATAGCTTTGAACTGTTCAAGAAATTGAAAGAAAATAATTTATGGTGCTGTATGAATGCAAATAATATGCATCTGCTATCAAAAGGGTGAGACTCTCTAATGCTAGTTACAGACAGAATAATCTGTTTTCATCACCAAATGCAACCTTCTCCTTGCAGAGTCCTTGAGCTGACAATTTCAACACACTCTTACATGTGGCTAACTTCCCCTATTCTAACTCAGTCATCTACCCTTGACTCTAAATGTTATGGATCTGTGGAACAATCAGTGTCTTCAATTTGCCCATGGAGTAGTTTAACCACAGCCAACATCTAAGCACCACACAACTGCTTGCTCAGTACTGCCCTCAGTAAGATGGGGGAGAATCAGAAGTGTAAAAGTGAGATAACTCGAAAGTTGAGAGAAAAACAATTAAAAAAGTGGGGGGGGGGGGGGAGGGGAAGGTGAAAAGAAAAATCGGAAGTGAGAAAGCCAATGAAAGAGAAAAATAAAAACCAGAGACACAAAAGAAAGCAATTACTCACCACCAGCAAACCAATGCCTGACCAGTACTGGAGCAATGGTAGCCTCTGCCAATCTCTACCTACCAGTTATATTGCTGAGCATGACATCATATGACATGAAATATCCCAGTGGTGAGTTGAGATCAGCTGTCCCTGTCAGTTGAATTTTTTACTGCTTTTCTATATATTAGAAGTCTGCAGTTAAGTGATATAACAGAAAGAAAAAGTGATTAGCTCACACTTAAGTATATCTAATGTTAAGATAGATCAATCTCTTGAAAATGCCCATCTTATTGTAGTTTCTAAAACTGACTGGAAAAAATATATGGGAATATTGGTTTAGTATTAGAAGTTTTAATCCACCACAAAGATCTGAATAGCAGGGATAGAGCTGTAGAAAAATTCTAGGCTATGGTCCCTTCTACAAGGCAGTCACTTCTACCCATAAGACTGAATGTTTCCATGCCAATTTAGAATTCTGCAACCTCTTTTACAGTGCAAAACTTCATAGAATTACATCTACTCTGCAGATTGCCTTGCCCTATTAAAAAACCTGATGAAATTTTGTATACACACATCTGTATTCTATAGCTATGCATTACTTGAATATGGAGATTTCACTCTGATTTACTTGATTTAGTTATCCCTGGCAACTGTTAAAAATTTTCATAACTACCAATATAAAATGTTAGTCTCACATTCAAATTCCCAATTGCCATGTAACATAACAAAAAAAGTTCTAGGGCTTGAAGTTCTGATCTTTTCAAATGTAGGCAGCTGTACACAAACACTCATTCAAATGTACACAACTCATACACATTTGTACACAAATGAACAGACAAGATTTTTCATCACTCCCAGATGACAAAGACAGATTTCAGGGAATCATTCTGGAATTCAATGTATCCTACAAAAAGTGATGCTGACAGAACTGTTATGTTTAGTAGAAAAGGTTTGAGTGAAGTGTGGAATTGCTTCTCCGTCTCAATAATATAAACATTTATAGGACTCAATCTTTCTTTACATCCACTCTTACATGTTTAAGTTTCTATTTAAAGCTAAAATATTTTAAAACATATTTATTTACAAAGCAGTAAGTATCAGTTACAGAATCTTCATTTGGAAGATTTACATTACAATAGTTGGGATTATCAGAATTTAAGGTTTAGACTAGAGATGAATCTTCTTTTCAAATATGAATAAGTTTCTGTGTCTGGGATTTGAAGTCTACGATAAGCATACAGACCTTGGACTTACTTTGTTTGGATAAAGCAAAGAAGTTGAGGAAAAAAAATGAAAGGAAAAAAAAAATTTCTTCTAATAATACCTTGAAGGGTTTATAGTGAGAATGAAACATTTTTTGTAAGTTCTGATATACTAGTGTGATTTTGCTCTGATTTCTAAGATATTAGAATAGTAAAATCACAGAATAGTAGAATAGAATAATATAAATAATTTGGTTTGGAAGAGATGTTCTGAGGTAATTTGATCCAACTTCCTAAGAGATCAGTGCCTGCCCTTTCTCTTCCCCTCATGACTAACTTTGCAGTTCAGCCAGATTTCTCAGAGCCAGGCCCAGTGAGGTTTGAAAATCTCCACTAGCAGTGAATTTATAAACTCTCTGTACAACCTATTCCAGCTGAACTGTAACTGATATTGAGTATTCATGATGAAAAAAGAAAGCATTATTAGTTAGTATGTCTTCACAATAGCTTAACTTACTCAGGAACAACTATCACTGAATTATAGAATCATTAATGTTGGAAAAGACTTTTAAGATCATTGAGTGCAACTATAAACTTAATACTACCAAGTTTACCACTGAGCAGCATTCCTAAGTGTCACATCTGCATGTCTTTTAAATATATCAAGGGATGGTGACTCAGCCAATTCCCTGAATAGCCTGTCCCAATACTTTAAACCCTTTTGGTGGAGAAACTTTTTGTAATAGCCAATCTAAAACTCCTCTGATGCAGCTTAACGTCATTTCCTGTCACTTGTTACCTGGGAGAAGAGCCCAAGCTCACCTTGCTACAACCTCCTTTTAGGCAGCTGTAGAGATTGATAAGGTCTCCTCTCAGGCTCCTTTTCTCCAGGCTAAACAACCCTAGCTCTATCAGCCACTCCTCATGAAACCTCTGTTCCAGACCCTTCACCAGCTTCTTCGCTTTTCTTTGGTCATGACTATTACACCATTGTTATTTGGTAGGATGCAGGCTGATTACACTACTGTAAATGTCAAAACATCATCTGCTCTGTATAGAAATCCTTAACCTTGGACCTAGTAGAAAACAGTATCTACAGTGTTAAAAACAGAGAGAGAAAACACTTTTATCAAAAGAAACAACCTTTTTTTGTGTTATTTCAAAGAATACACCGTAGAATAAACTTTGACATATCTTTCCTGCATTCTGATTGAAAAAGCAAGAGTACTTTATTGAAAATGATGCAGTCTTGATTAATTATTGATTTGAGCAAGTGTAACAGAGGTCTACTGGACATATGGGTGAATGGCAAGTGTGTTAGAATGATATGTAATTGGTAATGTCAATACCATCAGATGCTGCAGGAACACTGTATTTGCAGAAGAAAACTATGCTCTTTTCACTGCAGAAACTAATTAGTTGTGGAATAACAGCTCCAGAGAACTTTGAATTGCCCATCTAACGTATATGGCAACTCAGCTGCAAATATTTAGATTTTTATTTCAAAAATTATGTACACTGGGTCAAGTTCTATAGCTTTCCCTGGTTAATGTTCTGTAACTTGCTTTGCTTCTTTAGATATGAATATTGCTATCTGAATCTGTTAATTGGCAATATGTTAGCTGAACAAGATAGACATTCAGTACATGAGGGAAAACACAAAAATTAGTCTCTTATTTAACTACCTGAATTTAATTAAAAAAAAAAAAAAGCACTGATTGAAAGAAGAATAAAACTTTTAAATATTTGTCAATTCTTTATTTAATGTTACAGCTGCTTATTCTGATCTCAAAAATTCAGAAGCTAAACAACATACTTTTGAAATTCTACTTCTCATCCAGATAATTTTTGAACAGTTTTTGTTTTCATCCTCACTTTTACCTTAACCACTAGAGTAAATTAAATAGGCTTCAAGTAGAAAAATAAATAATAAAAAAGCTACATCTACCTTCCTTTTTTTTTTTTTTTTTTAACATTTTGTATAGATAGGCCTAAATCAACAAACACTTGAGGGGTCTGAAGTGGAAATATAATGCTGGAAGCAATTTTCTCCTTGTATTTCTGTCTCAGTATGAAACACTGTACTGCAAAGAGAAAACATTTTTACAAGACTTCAGCACAAGAGCAGCTAAAATCTCTATAGTAATTTAGAAAATGCAGACACATACAGACAGTATGAATAAAGAAAAAAAAAAGCTGATGGACACCTGCTCTCTGGTCCACTTTGTCCACATTCTCCAGAGCCTAAGCCAAGCAGGATGCAGTTCAGCTGGCCCACAGTAAGCGGTGTTCTTGGGATGTTTGGAATCCAACCTAGTGTAGCAGCAAGACACAAGCCCTTTCCTTCTGCTCTAAAACCTAGACCTTTAAAAGCCGAGAAACAACTGAGCAGCACCCAGTTCATTGTTTTAAGGTAAGATTTGTATTGGTGATTAAAATAACATTTAAAGCAGTCAAACATGGTGGCATAAAATGATCCCACAGGGAGTTCAGTTCAAGTCTTGCCTTGCAGAAGACGGATCTAAATATCGGGAGTCAGTGTGAGGCTTGTACAGGGGAATGACTGTTCCACCACCTCTGTCTGGGCAAAAAGCTATCTCTAGGAAGGTACTGATACAAATTCCACAAGTTCATAGTATAATACTCACCTTTTAAGTACTATGTGAATTTTCATTTAAACATGAAAACTGCCCAGAGAATACATGATAAGATAGGATTATTTAAAACATGGGTGCTTTTGTGGTGAGACTAGCTACCAAAATTATTTAAGACAAAAACACAAGGAAAATAGAATTACTAATTTTTACCTACCACAGATTTTACAGAGGTCCCGTGCCTTTCAAAAGCAGTAAGTGACTCAGGGATCCTCTAGTACCTCTCAAATAGCCAAGTCCTTGTGATTAAGGAACTGAATCATATTCCATACTCTACTGATTACTAAAAAAGCCAGGTCAGTCAGCTCAAATGTAGACATTTACAGCTAAGTTGGACACCTAAGGTTATAGAGAATTGAATTTCACATCCTGGCTGTCATTGGAGTGGGTGGAGACCTCACACTGAGCTGGATTAGGACAATTAAATCCTCTTTGAACACTGTGGGTGCAGATAGTCTACTCTAATGATCTCTTTTTAAATGAACATGTTTTTGTGAGTATTTATATATTTCATTGCAGTATGCCCGCAGCACACGTAGAGGATTTTTGCAAAGTCTAGGACATGACATAGAAGGTAGAGGAGCCTGATGATTATTTTTGTCTTTAGTTTATTCAGAAGAGCTAAAATATGTATTAGACTGTTCATTTTAGAGAGGTTGTACATACCCACAATTAGAGCTGTAGGCACATGGGGGGCAACTGTAACCACTGCATATGGCAGCATCCAAGCCTTCAGATCTTTGAAGATCTTGTATTGGCTTAATTGAGAAAAGAATCAGATAGTTAACTGAGAAGTTTCAAAGGACTTTGATTTTACTTCGTTAGCGTGCTGTGTGAAAATATTCGTGTATGTGCATGTGTGGCTGCTGAAATTTGTTGATGTCCTAGAATTTTTAAACTACTTATCTCAGGGTTTTATTCATGAAGGCTCAAAATCTTTAGTGGGAAGTTGTGAGCAAAAGATAAATTGGAAAAAAATCTTGTCTATTTTAAAACTGAATGTCCCTAATTAATTTTATGTATAATTGCCTTTATTTAGTTATGGGGAAATCTGACTGATCTTGATAATCTGAAATTTGATTGAGAAGCAGAGAATCCATAGAATGGCTTAAGTAAGGAACATTAATCAAGAGACAAGATCAAGCAAGTAAAAAAAGTAGTATAATTCTAAAAGTAAAAAAGAGTAAGCAGAGTTAAAAATTGATTGTTTTTTTTCTTGTTGACTAGAGGAATATATTACTGCTGATGATAAATAGCTTATGCCCCATCGGTACTCTAAGGTCAACATATAGTTTGGTGTTTTACTAGATCACCTAGTTCTACACTGGAAGACTTATTTGTGTGTACTGCAGCTCCTATTTGTGCCAGGATTTCTTTTTGATGGGAACCATGGACTGCTACCATGACCAGGGCAGTATCTCAACATCCCCCCCCCCAAAAAAAATCAAAAACCAAATCAACTTAGGAATAAAATTCCTAATGTTTTATGCAGCAGTCAGTTTTTGTCTCCGATCAAATGAGTGTTCTCTGCTTATTTGGTTTATGATATGTCATATTGTTTTGAATAACTCTGTTAAAAATGGAACGTCAGTAAGTTAACTACACTTTCTCTTAATCATTATTTTTATTATAAATTTATTAGTTTTACTCCAAGGCAGTCAAAGGGGCATTCTGAGTTGCAAAAGTACCATATTTCTTTTATCACAGTTTCTAATAGCCGCTGCTAACATGACATTTAATATGAAATGTTTAAAAACATAGGTTTTCACTGAGAAATACAGTTGAAAGAGTTTTAAATGGAAGCATTAAACTTATCTTTAATTTCTTATTATTTTCTGATTATAAAAAATAATAATACCAGTAATAACTAAACATCAAAAGTATATAATTGTGGCTTAGCATTGCCCACTTTAGGGCAAAACATTTGTTGCTAAGGGGATGAGAAATCAATTTACAAGGGGATGAAAACATCTCACAATGGCTGATTACCTAAAAAGTGGATCAGAAAAGGATTTCTGGAATATATAAAACACAAAATTTAAAAATAAACAATTACTTTAACTAAAAGTATTTATTTCTTTTATTAAATCAGAAGTCCCAAGAAGCAGAGAAATTTGGTCATGAAAGATATGCTACAAGCACATATTAATAACAAGTTCAGGCTCATAAAAGTGGCAAATCATTAAGAATTTAATTTCATGATGGTGTTACTTCATAACAGATTTTTAAGTTATACTGCAGATAATTCTTTTTTTATTTATTTTTAAATTTGAAGGTTTTTTTTCCTTCTGATATTTTAAGAGGCAAAAGTTAGCTTTTTCCTTGCACTTTTATTATACCCTGAGCAGCTGTGACTGTCCTCAGAAAATTTATAACAATGCATCACAGTATGGAATAAAATGCATTCTACAAAACATTACTAGTGGTAATAGTAATAAGAGATTGATTTTTTTTCTTTAGACAGCGCAAATAAATCAAAAAAGTCAACCTCCTGAGATTCAGTTCCTCCCTGGTTCTCCTTACTTTAAGGTTGAAATGTTTTGCTACAAAGCTGATAACATTTCATGACAGGCACTGCACTACTTACAGATTTCAGCCTGGCATATTCAAGGTAGTATCAAAATCCACTTTTTCAGGTGGAAGCAGTGTGAGGGAGCATTGTTCTTCGCTATCACTATGTACAGGTGCCTATAGTTCACATGGCATTCTTTCCATGTTTGACATACACTAATATCTCATTTGAAAAAGGATTTTTGAAATTAACTTGAAGTTAGTTTTTTTATATAAATTTAATTGTATTATTTCTGCAGTCCCTGTAAAATGTTTTTCATTCTGAGAAGTTATTGATTATAATTAGAGTAATAAATTCTACCCTAACAATTATGAATTTTACTTACTTTTATCAGCTTTCATTTCTGTTAATATGAATTATCCTTTCTTCTTTTACCTTTATGAAATGAAATTAAATAGTTCTAACTAGCTTTCTCAATAACATTATTTAGTATGTGTTTTTCATGTATCATTTCATTAGTTGCTTCTTTAAATGAAGCAAGACCAGTTCATGGTTTTCTTGAGATCTTTTCCTTACTCATTATTATTTGCTCAGTATATCCCATTGCTTACTAAGAAGCAAGAAAAAAGTTTGTTAGAAAGAATAATTTGTCTAGAAAATACACAGTATTTTGTCCAAAAATGAAAAAGCTCCTTATTTTTCTATGGCTGTTCGTCACTGGAGGATATACTGTTGAGGGTAAAACTACATCTATTTTAATTAGATAACAGTGAATGTTGTAATAAAGACTAGCTAATAATTAATGTACTAGACAACTGGTAATAGTTTCAAAATGTTAAAACATATATTTAGTATTGAAAAGCTGTATTATTATTATTATAAGAAAATATAAGAAAAAAACATGCAGTCCTAAGTTTCCAGGGTGAATATTTAGAAAAGTTTATGAAACTATGATGTGGATTTAGGGCCATGCACATATATAAAAGCAATGTAAACTGTGCAGGGATCTTATCATACCACAGTAATGTAGTAGAGAGGTAAGACTGAAAGTAAGGGCAGGATTCATCAATCCACATGTAGACATCTGGTGACATTTGAGATCTGTTAAGAAATCAAGGAAATTCATGTAAGTTGGACAAATACAACATTGACTTTCTGACAAACTCATGACTTTTCACTAATCCTGGTATGGTCAGGTGAAACACCGGAGGTCACCAGAAATGAAAGAGAAAAAACCCTTTATATTGGAAGCTCAGTTCTATTCTTGGGAAGCATTCTGTTGAGTTCTTACAAGGGAAACTCAAAAGAGAGGAGAATACAGAAACTCTTCTTCAAAGGTTGCCTATACTAACATTTGAAGTTGTTCGAAATAGACCTACATGTGATGCCTTCACTGGTTGTATATAGTCCAGATTCACGCTGTAGGTGAGTTCACACTCAGTGCCCAAACATCCATCAAAATCAGTAGAATGACAATAGACTGCAAGAAACTGGGACAGTTGAGCCTACCCCAAAATGAGATATTGGCAGTGAGATGCTGTTTGCTACGTGAAGGTATCTACTGCTTTCTGGGTACTGTGAGATACATTTCCTAGTTTCCTCCTTGCTGTAGAAGGAAGTCTTTTAAAATTTCTGTTTATTAGGTTTATGTGGCAAAGTTATGGCAGCTGAGTAAGAGGTGGGGGTGATGCTTGTCGCAGGGGTGACTTCTATAAAAAACTGCCAGATACTTCCCCCATGTCCAAAAGAGCTAATACCAGCCCATCTCCAAGACAGATCCACTGCTGGCCACAGCTGAACCCATCAGCAGCAGTGCTAGTGCCTCTGGGATAAAAGATTTAAGATGGGGAAAAAAGCCCTGCACAGCTGCAGCCAGAGCAGAGGACTGAGAACATAAGAAAGAAACATTGCTGATTGCCTTAGACTGTAGTGTAGCTGTAATCCCCACGTTTTGCAATCATATCAGAGCTGATAGAAGGAGAAACAGATACGGCTTTTGTAAAATCAGAGTTAATGCCTCCCTCTGACATTCTACCATGTATCAGACATGGAGAAAGTTATAATGTAATAAGTAAATAATCAAAGAAAGAAACATGCTTTTTAACAGGCTGGAATTGGGAAAATTTGTGGTTCTTGGTAAATTTGCATCCTGGCTACACCACAGACTTCCAGTAGTGATTTGATCAAATGAGTCAGTACTGGATCCAAATACAAAGTGAAAAACACAGATTCAAATGTAAATTTTAATAAAATATTCTTGGATTCTTCCCAGTCTTAGAAATGCCTTGTGGCCTTACCTTTGCTATTGTGGTGTTAAATAAATGGGAAGAACTGGAAATACGAATCTTTTGGAACCAGAAAAATGGGTTCCACATCTGAGGCCTATTTGAAAGCATATTACTGAAATATTCAATATTGCAAGTGTTAGAATGCTAATCTGTGGCTTCTGTGTTAAAAGCATTTGCTGTTTATATTTACAAAACACAACAATTTTCTGGGAGAGTCATATTCCAGGATAATTAAAATATTAAAGACACCCAGCTAAATATAACTACTTAATTTGGTAACAGCTTGTTCACAGGACTTAATTATGTTTACATTGTAGGTGTTGACAAGTTCATTAACCACCTTTATTTGTTCAGCAAGGAGTGTGGGAGGACCTGCAATGCATTATGGGTTGACTAAATCTCCAAAGAGTCAGTCTACACTGTGTCTTTGTTTCCTGGAAGTATTTAAAACTTTTTAAATATATTCACCACAGTTTGGTTTCTGCTGAACTATTTCTTTTTGTCTTAAACCACCTGTCCTCAAAAAATATGTATCTTTCTAAACCAAAAGCATGGTAAGTTAGATTAGAAATGATCATAACAGAATTTCCGCTTATATTTTTTTTTTAATGAATGAAACTTCTTCTCTGATATTGTTGGCTTGCTCTAGACTTATAATCTTCTGAGGCTTCCTTGACTCCAAATTTTTTTGGAGTTGTTTTGCACAATGTTTTGCTGCTTCTTTTTCTGTATTTCAACAACAAAGACACTAACATTCTCAAGAAATTATAATTATTTAATTAACAGACTAGAACTAGAATCCTGCCTAACTGTCCTTGAAGTAGGATAATTAAGGCCACTGATATTCAGTCCTTGGATTCTTTAATAGTAGTAATTATTTGCACTGTTTGTCTATTTGTATAAGATAACTTTTTTTTTAGTTATATATCAGAGTCCAAATTTGGGTGAATTTTAATCTTCTTTAAAGGAAATTTTCACTTTTTTGTTCCTCTAAATATTTAGATTACATAGAAAATGTTTCTAATTGCACAGTAAAGTAAAAGCTAAAAGCTCCTACTTAAGGTTTCATACACTCTAAGTATTTTAAAAAAATAGCTTAATGTCTTTATTAGTGATATTTTTAGGTAAAACTAATTCAAACAGTTACTTTTTATGTAATATTTTATTCATCTCCTTTTACTTCATCCTAATTTTTTTGCTTAAATGTTGATTCATTTACTTATTGTTCCTGAATTTTTATAAGCATTTAAGACTTCTATAAAAATGATGATTGAATGTGCAGAAAGTTATTTTAAAGTATCTAACTGAATCATATTAAAGTTCATTATTGACTTATGCATGTAGAACATGGGATTTTGGCTGCCTAAATGGGTAATGAGTAGGAAGGAGTGGGAGTGTTCTGAGCTTCCCAGAGCCTTGCAATTAATAGGTCATAGAGATAGCTCTATTTTCCAATATCTTTTTTCCAAGTTTTTCAAGAGGTAATCGTAGTCTATAAATTAAAAAAAAGTAGATTTATCATGCACTTGAATAGACCTTACACTAGTCCAACACTGTTATTGGAATAGTTAAATGTAAAATAGGAAGCTAAAGTATTTCAGAATATTAACATCAGCAGAGCAAGACAGTGAACATGTTGCAATTAGATATATAGAAATTAAAATATTGGAGTCTATTTTTAACAAACGCGCATGAACCAAGGAATGAATCTAAATTCTGAAATAAGTTATTTTGCAAAAGTTATTTTAATGCATTGTTATTTTAAAAAAATACTGTGTTGGTCTTTATTTATCAGCATTTTTCTTCAGTTTTGTTTGAAAAAATATGTTGATTCTTCTTACCACCCTGGGGATACTGCATCAACTTAGGGGCTGAAATTGAACTTTGAGGTAATAATGTCTTAAAGTCTGATAATAATATCTTAAAGTCTTCACAAAAGCATTTCCTTATCCTTAACAAAAGAAGAATCTCTCTATGATAAATAAAAGGTACCAATTTAGCCTTGTGGATGGAATATTCAGCGAGGCTGTAAATCTGCAATCTAGACTGATTATAGTATGTGGAACTCAAGGAATTTTAATCTCTTTAACAATTAAGTGCCTGAGCAATATTCATATATCAGCTGTGTCAGAAGACATCTTGTTAATAAGTGAATATCCTTTCCACCCCTTCCATTTGACCTTCTACAGTATTTTCCAGTAAAATAAGTTTCTTGAAGCCTTGTATTTTGAGACATTTGAAACAGAAGTAGACATAGCTGAGGAAACAGGAGAGGAAGAATAGCATACTGAGTATAAGCTTTGAGACTATGAGTGGCACCAAGTAAGATAAGTTGATCTATGACCACATAAATAAAATTATCATCATCTCAGTTCTGGTGTCAAGATGGTTTGCAGTGATAGTAGTAGCATTAATGTTTTTCTCTCCTGACCTTTATTTTTTGATTTTGTGTCTGCACTCATTTTTTTCCTATGTATTCTCATTTAGTTAGTAGTTCTCTAGCAGTGATGTTTTAAAATATTACGAGGTGGAAACTTTTGTTAATAAGGTCATGTTGTGTTTCAGAGTTGAGAAGAACATGTCTTGCTTTTTACTAGTTCGTTTTAAAATATTTTTACAAAGCCCTTGTTAAAGTCTGGCCTCACCTTTGCTTCACGGAATATCTGAAGATGACCAAAAGACCATTTAGTGATTCACTCCTATATCATCTTATGGTGCCCATGGCAACTTCAATGCAGCCTTCAAGAAGCTTTGCTGGTTAAAAGCCAAAACTGCAGCAGTAATTGCAGCAGCAACAACTGCAGCAACAGCAGGCACTAGGACAATATTTACAACTTGTTTTTCTTCCAGGATACCTAGTCCTAGTAAAATAAGTTTATTTTAATAAAGAAAGCAGAGACAAAGTCTTTGTAAACATGTCTAAAAGAGCTAACAATATGAATTAGGTACAAGATGGCATCACTGACACGCAGTAATCCATATAGTATGGGTTTTGGTTTTTTTTTTCAGAAACCCCAACCTTGATTTCACCATATAATCAGTCCTGTTTTCATTGAACTTCTTGTTAAAAGGTGATTAGAATTTAATAAAGAGAATATTCATGCTGTATAGCCGTGCGTTCAGCATAAATATTGTGTAGCAATCCAAGTGACTCTACTGATCTGTTTGAAATGAAGAAAATAATCTCAAAGGCTATAAATTATCGTACCTTCAGGAAACAATCATAGACAAGATGTCTTCAAAATTCTATCTTTTAACTACAAGAAAAAAAAAAGAAAAAAGAAAAAACAAGAAAAAGGAAAACAAAAAAAAACAAGGAAGCAAAGAAAAAAGAATGAAAAAAG